>MCJB01011108.1:252180-385820 GCA_002018475.1 Nicotiana obtusifolia | reverse complement strand
AAAACACAACCAATTAAAGCTCAAACACAAATAAAGTACAGTGAATTATAGTGTAATAAGCGATTAAAATATGCAATTGTAGCCTACCATCGGCTTCTTTCTTTGGATTGAAGAGTACTCATCCAGAATGATATCACTCACAAGAAAATTTTTCATGTCCGCAAACGACAGTGCCTCTACCACTGATAGTGCCGAAAGTTGCTCATCGGGAAAGAGTCATAGATTTCAACGCCATTATGTGGCCTCCCCTCCTCCGAACAAGACAAGTGGTCCGCCACTTGGTTTTCACTACCTTTCTTGTCTTGAATGTCTATATCAAATTATTGCAACAAGAGCACCCATCTCATCAACCAAGATTTAGATTCCTTTTGGCTCGTAAGATAGCGAAGCGCCGCATGATCCGTGTGGACAATAAACCCTCACACTTTTCACAGAGGTTGGGGGTGGAAGCCTAGAAATCACCTTAATCTTCTCCTTTTCAACTTGAATTCCATTCTTTGAGATCTTATCGCCAAGGACAACGCCTTCCTCGACCATGAAGTGACTTTTCTCAAAATTAATCACAAAATTTGTCTGTTCGCAACTAGCCAACACTTTGTCCGAATTTGCAAGACAATCATCAAAAGAATCTCCAACCACTGAGAAGTCATCCATGATGACCTCAAGGTAGTCCTCCACCATATCTGTGAAAATATCCATCATACACCGTTGAAAAGTCGTCGGTGCATTGCACAAGCCAAGTAGGGTCGGAGCTAGATGAAACCACCTTTTCCTAGCCGAAATAGGAAATCGGCTCTGTATAAATTACACAGGCATGCCGCATGGGGCTACGCGCCATGCGGTGCATTAGACGGGAAATCCAGAGAGCATCACACTTTAATAGGCTGCCAAAATAAACTGTTGCGGCACACGACGTGCTGCCCCACGTGCTGCAGTAGTGTAAATTTCTCAAAGTATTGCTTTTTGCTTTCATTTTAATGTCCAGACCTTGTCCTCGATCCCTGAACACGATCCCGACTTAATCCCTTGGGATTTTACTCAGACTTGATAGATCCAAATAGCTCGAATCATGTTCATATCATCTACAACAATTGGAATCAAAACACAACCAATTAAAGCTCAAACACAAATAAAGTACAGTGAATTATAGTGTAATAAGCGATTAAAATATGCAATTGTAGCCTACCATCGGCTTCTTTCTTTGGATTGAAGAGTACTCATCCAGAATGATATCACTCACAAGAAAATTTTTCATGTCCGCAAACGACAGTGCCTCTACCACTGATAGTGCCGAAAGTTGCTCATCGGGAAAGAGTCATAGATTTCAACGCCATTATGTGGCCTCCCCTCCTCCGAACAAGACAAGTGGTCCGCCACTTGGTTTTCACTACCTTTCTTGTCTTGAATGTCTATATCAAATTATTGCAACAAGAGCACCCATCTCATCAACCAAGATTTAGATTCCTTTTGGCTCGTAAGATAGCGAAGCGCCGCATGATCCGTGTGGACAATAAACCCTCACAATTTTCCCAGAGGTTGGGGGTGGAAGCCTAGAAATCACCTTAATCTTCTCCTTGTCAACTTAAATTCCATTCTTTGAGATCTTATCGCCAAGGACAACGCCTTCCTCGGCCATGAAGTGACTTTTCTCAAAATTAATCACAAAATTTGTCTGTTCGCAACTAGCCAACACTTTGTCCGAATTTGCAAGACAATCATCAAAAGAATCTCCAACCACTGAGAAGTCATCCATGATGACCTCAAGGTAGTCCTCCACCATGTCTGTGAAAATATCCATCATACACCGTTGAAAAGTCGTCGGTGCATTGCACAAGCCAAGTAGGGTCAGGCCTAGACGAAACCACCTTTTCCTAGCCGAAATAGGAAATCGGCTCTGTATAAATTACACAGGCATGCCGCATGGGGCTACGCGCCATGCGGTGCATTAGACGGGAAATCCAGAGAGCATCACACTTTAATAGGCTGCCAAAATAAACTGTTGCGGCACACGACGTGCTGCCCCACGTGCTGCAGTAGTGTAAATTTCTCAAAGTATTGCTTTTTGCTTTCATTTTAATGTCCAGACTTGGTCCTCGATCCCTGAACACGATCCCGACTTAATCCCTTGGGATTTTACTCAGACTTGATAGATCCAAATAGCTAGAATCATGTTCATATCATCTACAACACTTGGAATCAAAACACAACCAATTAAATCTCTACCACAAATAAAGTACAGTGAATTATAGTGTAATAAGCGATTAAAATATGCAATTGTAGCCTACCATCGGCTTCTTTCTTTGGTTTGAAGAGTACTCATCCATAATGATACCACTCACAAGAAAATTTTTCAAGTCCGCAAACGACAGTGCCTCTACCACTGATAGTGCCGAAAGTTGCTCATCGGGAAAGAGTCATAGATTTCAACGCCATTATGTGGCCTCCCCTCCTCCGAACAAGACAAGTGGTCCGCCACTTGGTTTTCACTACCTTTCTTGTCTTGAATGTCTATATCAAATTATTGCAACAAGAGCACCCATCTCATCAACCAAGATTTAGATTCCTTTTGGCTCGTAAGATAGCGAAGCGCCGCATGATCCGTGTGGACAATAAACCCTCACAATTTTCCCAGAGGTTGGGGGTGGAAGCCTAGAAATCACCTTAATCTTCTCCTTGTCAACTTAAATTCCATTCTTTGAGATCTTATCGCCAAGGACAACGCCTTCCTCGGCCATGAAGTGACTTTTCTCAAAATTAATCACAAAATTTGTCTGTTCGCAACTAGCCAACACTTTGTCCGAATTTGCAAGACAATCATCAAAAGAATCTCCAACCACTGAGAAGTCATCCATGATGACCTCAAGGTAGTCCTCCACCATGTCTGTGAAAATATCCATCATACACCGTTGAAAAGTCGTCGGTGCATTGCACAAGCCAAGCAGGGTCGGGCCTAGACGAAACCAACTTTTCCTAGCCGAAATAGGACATCGGCTCAGTATAAATTACACAGGCATGCCGCATGGGGCTACGCGCCATGCGGTGAATTTGACGGGAAATCCAGAGAGCATCACACTTCAATAGGCTGCCAAAATAAACTGCTACGGCACACGACGTGCTGCCCCACGTGCTGCAGTAGTGTAAATTTCTCAAAGTATTGCTTTTTGCTTGCATTTTAATGTCCAGACTTGGTCCTCGATCCCTGAACACGATCCCGACTTAATCCCTTGGGATTTTACTCAGACTTGATAGATCCAAATAGCTCGAATCATGTTCATATCATCTACAACACTTGGAATGAAACACAACCAATTAAAGCTCAAACACAAATAAAGTATAGTGAATTATAGTGTAATAAGCGATTAAAATATGCAATTGTAGCCTACCATCGGCTTCTTTCTTTGGTTTGAAGAGTACTCTTCCAGAATGATACCACTCACAAGAAAATTTTCAAGTCCGCAAACGACAGTGCCTCTACCACTGATAGTGCCGAAAGTTGCTCATCGGGAAAGAGTCATAGATTTCAACGCCATTATGTGGCCTCCCCTCCTCCGAACAAGACAAGTGGTCCGCCACTTGGTTTTCACTACCTTTCTTGTCTCGAATGTCTATATCAAATTATTGCAACAAGAGCACCCATCTCATCAACCAAGATTTAGATTCCTTTTGGCTCGTAAGATAGCGAAGCGCCTCATGATCCGTGTGGACAATAAACCCTCACACTCTTCACAGAGGTTGGGGGTGGAAGCTTAGAAATCACCTAAATCTTCTCCTTGTCAACTTAAATTCCATTCTTTTAGATCTTATCGCCAAGGACAACGCCTTCCTCGACCATGAAGTGACTTTTCTCAAAATTAATCACAAAATTTGTCTCTTCGCAACTAGCCAACACTTTGTCCGAATTTGCAAGATAATCATTAAAAGAATCTCCAACCACCGAGAAGTCATCCATGATGACCTCAAGGTAGTCCTCCACCATGTCTGTGAAAATATCCATCATACACCGTTAAAAAGTTGCCCGTGCATTGGACAAGCCAAGTAGGGTCGGGCCTAGACGAAACCACCTTTTCCTAGCCGAAATAGGTCATCGGCTCAGTAAAACTTACACAGGCACGCCGCATGGGGCGATGCGCCATGCGGTGCATTAGACGGGAAATCCGGAGAGCATCACACTTCAACAGGCTGCCAAAATAAACTGCTGTGGCACATGACGCGTTGCCCTACATGCTGCAGTAGAGTAAAATTCTCAAAGTATTATTTTTTGCTTGCATTTTGATGTTCAGACTTGGTCCTAGACCCCCGAACATGATCCCGACTTAATTCCTTGGGATTTAACTCTGACTTCATAGCTCAAAATAGCTTGAATTAGCTTCATAATATCTACAACGCTTGGAATCAAAAAAGAACCAATTAAAGCTCCAACACAAATAAAGTACAGTGAGTTAGAGGGTAATAAGCGACTAAAATATGCAATCATAGCCTACCATTGGCTTCTTTCTTTTGTTTGAAGAGTACTCATCCGATATGATACCACTCACAAGAAAATTTGCCAAGTCCGCAAGTGACGGTGCCTCTTTCACTGATAGTGCTAGAAGTTGCTCATCGGCAAAGAGCCATAGATTTCAAGGCCATAATGTGGTCTCCCCTCCTCCAAACGAGACAAGTGGGCCGCCACATGGTTTTCACTACCTTTCTTGTCTTGAATGTCTATATCAAATTATTGCAACAAGAGCACCCATCTCATCAACCAAGATTTAGATTCCTTTTGGCTCGTAAGATAGCGAAGCGCCTCATGATCCGTGTGGACAATAAACCCTCACACTCTTCACAGAGGTTGGGGGTGGAAGCTTAGAAATCACCTAAATCTTCTCCTTGTCAACTTAAATTCCATTCTTTTAGATCTTATCGCCAAGGACAACGCCTTCCTCGACCATGAAGTGACATTTCTCAAAATTAATCACAAAATTTGTCTCTTCGCAACTAGCCAACACTTTGTCCGAATTTGCAAGATAATCATTAAAAGAATCTCCAACCACCGAGAAGTCATCCATGATGACCTCAAGGTAGTCCTCCACCATGTCCGTGAAAATATCCATCATACACCGTCGAAAAGTCGCCGGGGCATTGCACCAAGAAAGTATGGTCAGGCTTGGATGAAGCGCACGACGAGCTGTTCCACGCGCTATGGTAGTGTGAAATTCTCAAAGTGTTCCTTGTTGCTAGCGTTTTGATGTCCAAACTTGGTCCTCGAACCCCAAACACGATCCCGACTTATTCCCTTTGGCTTTTACTCAGACATCTTAGCACCAAATAGCTCGAATTAGCTTCATAACAACGGCATAAGTTGGAATCACTCCTATTAGGCATAAAACACACAATAAGTGCAAAACACACCCAATTATAGCTCAAACACAAATAAAGTACCGTGAATTAGAGTGTAATAAGTGATTAAAATACGCAATTATAGCCTACCATCAGCTTTCTTCTGTGGTTTGAAGAGAACTCATCCGGTATGTCCGCGAACGACGGTAGCTCTTTTATTGGTATTGCCAAGAGTTGTTCATCGGGAAAGAGTCATTGATACCAAGGCCATAATGTGGCCTCCCCTCCTTAAAACGAGACAAGTGGTCTGCCACTTGGTTTTCACTACCTTTCTTGTCTTGAATGTCTATATCAATTTATTGCAACGAGAGCACCCATCTCATCAACCAAGATTTAGATTCCTTTTTGCTCATAAGATAGCGAACCGCCAAATGATCCGTGTGGACAATAAACCCTACATTCTCTTCACTGAGGTTGTGGGTGAAAGCTCTGAAATCACCTTAATCTTTGCCTTGTCAACTTCAATTCTGTACTTTGAGATCATATGGCCATGGACAATGCCCTCCTCGACCATGAAGTGACATTTCTCCAAATTGAGCACCAAATTGGTCTCTTCGCATCTAGCCAACACTTTGTCCAAATTTGCAAGACAATCATCAAAAGAATCTCCAACCACCGAGAAGTCATCCATGATGACCTCAAGGTAGTCCTCCACCATCTCCGTGAAAATAGCCATCATACACCGTTGAGAAGTCGCCGGTGCATTGCACAAACCAAGTAGGGTCTGGCCTACACGAAACCACCTTTTCCTATCCAAAATAGGAGTTTGGCTCAGTAAAAATTACACAGGCGTGCTACATGCAGCGACGCGCCATGCGAAGCATTAGAGGGGAAATCCATAGAGAATCACACTTCAATAGGCTACCAAATAAACTGCTGCGGAACACGACTTGCTGCCGCACGTGCTGCAGTTGTGTAAAATTCTCAAAGTATTGCTTTTTGCTTGCATTTTAATGTCTATACTTGGTCCTCGACCCCGAACACGATCCCGACTTAATCTCTTAGGGTTTTACTTAGAATTCATAGCTCCAAATAGCTCGAATTAGCTTCATAACATCTCCAATGCTTGGAATCAAAACACAACCAAATAACGCTCAAACACAAATAAAGTGCAGTGAATTAGAGTGTAATAAGCGATTAAAATATGAAATTATAGCCGCCCAGGGGCTTCCTTCTTTGGCATGAAGAGTAGTCATCTAGAATGAGACCACTCATATGAAAATTTGCCAAGTCTGCAAACGACGGTGCCTCTTTCACTAATAGTGCCAAAATTTGCTCATCGGGAAAGAGTGATAGATTTCAAGGCCATAATGTGGCCTCCCCTCCTCCAAACAAGACAAGTGGGCCGCTACATGGTTTTCACTACCTTTCTTGTCTTGAATGTCTATATCTAATTATTGCAACAAGAGCACCGATGTCATCGACCGAGATTTAGATTCCTTTTTTGTTAATAACATAGCGAAGCACCGAGTGATTCGTGTGGACAATAAACCCTACATACTCGTCACCAAGGTTGGGGGTGGAAGCTTAAAAATCACCTTATTCTTTGCCTTGTCAACTTCAATTCCATTCTTTGAGATCTTATCGCCAAGGACAATGCCCTCCTCAACCACGAAGTAACATTTCACCTAATTGAGCACTAAATAGGTCTCTTCACGTCTAGCGAACACTTTGTCCAAAATTGCAAGACAATCAACAAAAGAATCTCCAACCATCGAGAAGTCATCCATGATGACCTCAAAGTAGTCCTCCACCATATCCATAAAAATAGCCATCATACACCGTTGAAAAGTCGCCGGTGCATTGCACAAACAAAGTAGGGTCAGGCTTAGATGAAACAACCATTTCCTAGCCGAAATAGGACATTGCGTCAGTAAAAATTACACTGGTGTAATGCGCCACGAGGGGCATTAGCGGGGACATCCAGAGAGCATAACACTTCAACAGGCTGCCCAAATACACTGCTGCGGTGCACAATGCGCTGCTCCACGCGCTGTGGTAGTGTAAAATTCTCAAAGTTTTTTGCTTTTTGCTAGCTTTTTGATGTCCAGACTTGGTCCTCGACCCCCAAACATGATCAAGACTTAATCCCTTCGGCTTTTACACAGATTTCTTAGCTCCAAATAGCTCGAATTAGCTTCATAATATCTACATAACTTGGAATCACTCCTATTAGGCATAAAACACACAACAATTGCAAACACGACCAATTAAAGCTCAAACACATATAAAGTGCAGTGAATTAAAGTGTAATAAGTGATTAAAATACGCAATTATAGCCTACCGTCAGCTTCCTTCTGTGGTTTGAAGAGAACTCATCCGGTATGATACCACTCACAAGAATATTTGCCATGTCCGCAAACGATGGTAACTCTTTCATTGGTAGCGCCAAGAGTTGCTCATCGGGAAAGAGTCATTGATATCAGGGCCATAATGTGGCCTCCCATCCTCCAAATGAGACAAGTGGTATGCCACTTGGTTTTCACCACCTTTCTTGTCTTGAATGTCTATATAATATTATCGCAAAAAGAGCACCCATCTCATCAACCGAGATTTAGATTCCCTTTGGCTCATAAGATAGCGAAGCGCGGAATGATCCGTGTGGACAATAAACCATACACACTCTTCACTGAGGTTGGGGGTGGAAGCTTAGAACTCACCTTAATCTTTGCCTTATCAGCTTCAGTTCCATTCTTTGAGATCTTACGGCAAAGGACAATGCCCTCCTCGACTATCAAGTGACATTTCTCCTAGTTGAGCCCCAAATTGGTCTCTTCGCATCTAGCCAACACTTTGTCCAAATTGGTAAGACAATCATCAAAGAATCTCTAACCACCGAGAAGTCATCAATGATGACCTCAAGGTAGTCCTCCACCATGTCCGTTAAAATAGCTATCATACACCGTTGAAAAGTTGCCGGTGCATTGCACAAGCCAAGTAGGGTCGTGCCTAGACGAAACCACCTTTTTCTAGCCAAAATAGGACATTGGCTCAGTAAAAATTACACAGGCGCACAGCATGGGGTGACGCGCCATGCAGGGCATTAAAGTGGAAATTCGGAAAGCATCACGCTTCCACAGGCTGCCAAAATAAACAGCTGCGGCACACGACGAGCTTCCCCACGCGCTAAAGTAGTGTAAAATTCTCAAAGTATTACTTTTTGATTGCATTTTGATTTTCAGACTTGGTCCTCGACCCCCGAACACGATACAACTTAATCCCTTGGGCTTTTACTCAGACTTTGTAGCTTCAAATAGCTCGAATTAGCTTCATAACATCTACAACGCTTGGAATCAAAACACAACCAATTAAAGCTCAAACACAAATAAAGTACAGTGAGTTAGAGTGTAATAAGCGATTAAAATATGCAATCATAGCCTACCATCGGCTTCCTTCTTTGGTTTGAAGAGTACTCATCCGTTATGATACCACTCACAAGAAAATTTGCCAAGTCCGCAAACGACAGTGCCTCTTTCGCTGATAGCGCTAGAAGTTGCTCATCGGCAAAGAATAATAGATTTCAAGGCCATAATGTGGCCTCCCCTCCTCCAAACGAGACAAGTGGTCCGCTACTTGGTTTTCACTAACATTCTTCTCTTGAATGTCTATATCAAATTATTGCAACAAGAGAACCCATCTCATCAACCGATATTTAGATTCCTTTTGGCTCGTAAGATAGCAAATCGTCGCATGATCCATGTGGACAATAAACACTACACACTCTTAACCGAGGTTTGGGGTGGAAGCTTAGAAATCACCTTAATCTTTGCCTTGTCAACTTCAATTCTCTTCTTTGAGATCTTATGGTCAAGGACAATGCCCTCCTTGACCATGAAGTGACATGTCACCAAATGGAGCACCAAATTGGTCTCTTCACATCTAGCCAACACTTTGACCAAATTTGCAAGACAATCATCAAAAGAATCTCCAACCATCGAGAAGTCATACATGATGACTCAAGGTAGTCCTCCACCAGGTCCGTGAAAATAGCCACTATACACCGTTGAAAAGTCACCGGTGCACTGCACAAACCAAGTAGGGTCGGGCCTAGACGAAACCACCTTTTTCTAGCCGAAATAGGACATTGGCTCAGTAAAAATTACACAGGCTCGCCTCATGTGGCGACGCGTCATGCGGGGCATTGGAGGGGAAATCCAGAGAGCATCACACTTCCACAGGCTGCCAAAATAAACTAGTGCAGCACACGACGAGATGCCCCACGTGCTGCAGTAGTGTAAAATTCTCAAAGTATTGCTTTTTGCTTGCATTTTAATTTCCAGATTTGGTTCTCGACCCCCGAACACGATCCTGACTTAATCACTTGGGCTTTTACTCAGACTTCACTGCTCCAAATAGCTCGAATTAGATTCATAACATCTACAGTGCTTGGAATAAAAACACAACCAATTAAAGCTCAAACACAAATAAAGTGCAGTGAATTAGAGTGTAATAAGCAATTAAAATATGCAATTACAGCCCACCATCGACTTCCTTCTTTTGTTAGAAGAGTACTTATCAACAATGATGCCACTCACAAGAAAATTTGCCAAGTCCGCAAATGACGGTGCCTCTTTCACTGATAGTGCCAAAAGTTGCTCATCGGGAAAAAGTTATAGATATTCAAGGCCATAATGAGGCCTCCCCTCCTCTAAAAGAGTCAAGTGGTCCACCAGTTCGTTTTCACTTCCTTTCTTGTCTTGAATGTCTATATCAAATTATTGCAAATTCACAAGACAATCATCAAAAGAATCTCCAACCATCGAGAAGTCATCCATGATGACCTCGAGGTAGTCCTCCACCATGTCCGTGAAAATAGTCATCATACACCGTTGAAAAGTCGCTGGTGCATTGCACAAACCAAGTAGGGTCAGGCTTGGACGAAACAACATTTTTCCTAGCGGAAATAGGACATTGGCTCAGTGAAAATTACACAGGTGACGCGCTATTTGGGGCATTAGAGGGGAAATCCAGAGATCATCACACTTCAACAGGATGCCAAAATACACTGCTGCGGCGCACGACCGTTGCTCCACGCACTGTGGTAGTGTAAAATTCTCAAAATGTTGCTTTTTGCTAGCGTTTTGATGTCCAGACTTTGTCCTCGACCCCCAAACGCGATCCCGACATAATCCCTTAGACTTTTACTCAGACTTCTTAGCTCGAAATAGCTCGAATTAGCTTCATAACATCTACATAACTTGGAATCACTCCTATTAGGCATAAAACACACAACAAGTGCAAAACACGACCAATTAAAGCTCAAAGACAAATAAAGTGCAGTGAATTCGAGTGTAATAAGCGATTAAAATACGCAATTATAGCCTACCGTCAGCTTCCTTCTGTGATTTAAAGAGAACTCATCCGGTATGATACCACTCACAAGAAAATTTGCCATGTCCGCAAACGATGGTACCTCTTTCACTGGTAGTGCCAAGAGTTGCTCATCGGGAAAGAGTCATAGACTTCAAGGCCATAAAATGGCCTCCCCTCCTCCAAACGAGACAAGTGGTCCGCTACTTGGTTTTCACTAACATTCTTCTCTTAAATGTCTATATCAAATTATTGCAACAAGAGCACCCATCTCATCAACCAAGATTTGGATTCCTTATTGCTCATAAGATAGCGAAGCGCCGAATGATCAGTGTGGACAATAAAGTTGACACACTCTTCACCGAGGTTGGGAGAGGAAGCTTAGAAATCACCTTAATCTTTGCCTTGTCGACTTCAATTCCATTCTTTGAGATCTTATTGCAAAGGACAATGCCCTCCTCGACCATGAAGTGACATTTCTCCTAATTAAGCACAAAATTGGTCTCTTCGTATCTAGCAAACACTTTCTCCAAATTTGCAAGACAATCATCAAAAGAATCTCTAACCACCGAGAAGTCATCCATGATGACCTCAAGGTAGTCCTCCACCATGTTCGTGAATAGCCATCATACACCGTTGAAAAGTCGCCCATGCATTGCACAAACCAAGTAGGATCGGGCCTAGACAAAACCACTTTTTCTAGCCGAAATAGGGCATTGGCTCAGTAAAAATTATACAGGCGCACTGCATGGGGCGACGCGCCATCGGGGGCTTTAAAGGGGAAATCCAAAGAGCATCACACTTCAACAGGCTACAAAAATAAACTGCTGCGGCACAGGACACGCTGCCCAACGAGCTGCAATAGTGTAAAATTCTCAAAGTATTGCTTTTTGCTTGCATTTTGATGTTCAGACTTGGTCCTCGACCCCCAAACACGATCCCGACTTAATCCCTTGGGCTTTTACTCATACTTCATAGCTCCAAATAGCTCGAATTAGCTTCATAACATCTACAACGCTTGGAATCAAAACACAACCAATTAAAGCTCAAAGACAAATAAAGTACAGTGACAATGACATACTCAATTATTCTAGAAGCCCAAGGAGGCACTATAAAATAATCATGGAAGGTTTGCAAATGTTCATAATGAGTTCGCCATGAGTCTTGTGACTTGAAAAGTACTCGATGCTAGAAGGATGGGAAAAACATGAGAAGCATACATGATGCTATGATAACACTCAGATGCTATTGAAGGATGGGAAAAACATGAGAAGTAGGCATGATGATATGGTAACCTCAACAGTGCATTTGGTCTTGATAGAGAGCCTATTAAGGATCCTTATGAGAAAGGAAGTGTTACAGTGACATATAGAAGGACGCGATCTCTCATGGTTATCCAACCAGAGTGGGCAAACTAACACAATGAATTTACTGACTAAGGAGCACGATCTGAACACGTTGTAGTGGTGTAAAGAGAAAATGAACAATTGTTATGAACTAAACACATTTTTGCTATAACAACTCTCAAGCCGCAGTACTCGGCCACCTCATGAGCCGCTTAATACTAAGAACAAGGTGAGTTACTCACTGGGGTATGATCTAGGTGGATTGAGGTTATACTCAGATGGGCAGCTATAAGATCTTCCTATTACGAATTTTTGTAAATTCCAAATTTGCGAGAAACTTTATGTCGACAAGTAACCACTTCAATTGACATGTACACATATGATAGGTGTTGAGATATGCTCTTATGTTACTAAATAATGAAAATGGTTCACAAGGGAGCAAAGTAGCTGTCAAAATTATATGAGCCATCTACACAGGAGAGAAATAGTGTCTCAAGAAAGACCTCAACGCTACGCTGCTTTACATTAGATTCGATACCTTATAGATAAACATTGTGATAGTGCGTGCACGAGTGAGCAGATGTTATCCACTTGAATCAGAAGGTTCTATAAGAAGTTCATCAGGTACAGTTCTTTGTTGAGAATTTAGGGAAACAAGTGGGAAATATTCACCTAGGGTTGTGACTCAATTCAAAGAAATCATTATAGAACGCAATTCCTCAAGAGGTTGTAAGCATGAGAACGGTGATATGCCCCTCGACTCCACATTGGTAACATACATTGGTACCATAGTGACATACCCCCGAATGACATTTCCTACACTTCATGCATGGGGATAAGGTCCACTAAATAGACTCGCCCCACTGACTTTACCCTTTTTGCATACATCATAAGGATCCCCCTTATTCTTCCTCCAAGCCTTCATAGCGAGAGTAACAATCTCCGTACCGGCTTGTTGTGTGGGACTTTGGAATTTCCCAAGCCTATCACTCCTAACACGCTCCTAAGCGTACTCACAATTTGATGCCAAATGTTCTCGCCCGCATATCGGGCAAACTGAGCTAGGTGCACCCAACCTAGGGCATTCGTTCTTCTTGTGCCCCCTCTTTCCACAACCATAACATATTTCAAGATTCATCCAACATGTCAAATGACGCTTCTAACAAATCAAACAATCCGACTTATTAGTACCAACAACCCTCTTTGGTTTCTTATGTGCTCCCACCACATGATCCGGTGATGCGGTGACATTGATAGGAATAAGGGCATTTCCCATAGCAACAAGTTCTTCCAATCCCTCCACGGTGTGACACATTCTCCAAATGAACTCTTGCGTAATCTCCCCTAAATTTAATGGTGGGGTCATTCCCTTATCGCTGCTTCGAACTCGTGGATTACTCATTTGGAAAATGAGACATGACGATGAAATTAGCTTCCTATCTTATGCTCTATCGCACGATCTGGAGTATTAATGAAGGGTGTTATTCCTAAATGCCCAAGTAGCCTCCTCATTATAGATGTGGTCGACAACACACCGATAAGAAGGACTCTACTAGACACGGCTCTGAGACATCCTAGGACACTTTAAAACCTTAGGCTTTGATACCAAGCTTGTCATACCCTGACCTCGGGGAGTGCGATCGGCGCCCAAAAGAGATACCTCGGTTAAGCAAGCCTGCAAGACACCTTCTACCCAACCTCGCCCATTAACAATATAAGAAACAATACAAGTGATAGACACGAGAAGAGTCAAGTGTTCCACATTTTTTTCCATTACTCAAAGGATATTCACTTATGATTCTCCAAAATATGTACAAGTTTATAGATATGACGAAAAACATGTTTGACAAATGCCAACACTTCTAGTTTAATTCCAAAAATCAAACACCACCCACAACCTGTCCACAGAACTTCTAAGTACAACAAAAGAGTAGAATGGAAGTGCTAGCGACAAGGCCCCGACAATACCTCAAAAATAAAGTACCACATCAAGTGACATCGGGCCCGTAATCGAGTATGGCTCACCAAAACCTGCTTAATAGACAGTATCTGCTAACAAGGTTCAAAGCTGCGTGCTGAAGAACCACCTGCATCCATTAAAGATGCAGCGCCACCGGCAAAAGGGACGTTAGTACATATGGAATAGTACTAGTAAGTCGGGCTAAACACCCTCTCAGAGAATTGAGTAATAATACAAGGAGAAACAACCTATGTCAATGAGAGCCTCAAATAATATAAAAGCATCAAGTTAAGGAGAAAATAACTTTTTTCAAGTAAATGTCATTAGTTTTAGGTTGGGAGATCTTTAATACCGATACACCACCGTGCTTTTAGCACGGAGTTCGATCTCAACCCAATCAGCTAAGCCTTTTCACCCTGTGACATCCACTAACAATACTACCATGTTCACAGCATGGCATCCGATCTAAGCCCGATCGAATATGCCGTCTCACCACAACGCCGTGTGGGTCGACGTCACCTCACAATCCGCAAGCAATCATATCATCCCATTTAAGGGGAATTATGCCAATACATCCATCTCGTCCCATATTCGGGGAAAACTCTTTCCACCTTACAGTGGAATTTTACCCTTCACTCGCGTTGCACCAGGCACATGTAGTTTCAAGGTTAGGTTATTTCAACCCACGCTTCTTCGATGACTAAATAATACTCCCAAAGCATTTATTATTTACAGGATTTTCAGTTTATTTCATAGTGTATTACTCGTCTTTTCATTTCATTGCCTCTAGTGGCCACAAATGTAATATCATTCTTGGCACGTCGGTCGTATCTCATATTTCATGTTCCACACGTTCATTTCATAACTTTCCATTATCATCATTACAAACATCACATATATAATATTTCTGAAATCATAACTTTAAGTTCATCAGTAGTGAAGGCTTTAAGCACAATATATTCTTTTCCATGTTATGGAGCACAATGGCTTGTAATTACAGCACAAGTACACAAAAAATCATGAAAGAGTATTACGCTGTAGTTTTATGAATAATTCTTCCCAATGAGGCAATACACAGTTTCAACCCACGAGCATGTAAGAACTCAAATCATATTAGACATATTTATAATGGAGAGCACTGTGATTTACGATTTAAACACGACTTCAAATCAAATGCGCTAGTTACCACAACCATGGCCACGTTTTATATCTATCTCTCATTTCTTTCATTTTCAAGCATATTTATAGATCATTATCAATAAGAGCATTTGGAATCAAGTCCTTAAGCATAAATATGAACAATAGGGGTCTTAGGTACATTGAGTTTTCTTTCACAATTCGACATAACAACTTGCAATTTAAACATGATTTGAAATCATACTATCTCGACATATAGGTTACACTACGATACATCCATGACGGAGAACAAAAAATGATAGGAGAATTTGGTGCACATGTTTAGTATATATCTTTTAACACAAGATTATTCGGAATAGTGAACTATATAAAGAATAAACTCGGAACATGGGAATTAAGAACTTGGGCCAACCAAACTTGAAACATACAGGAACATCATGGAATTCTATTCCAAGAGAGAATATTAGCCAACATACCTTGCTTGAGATTTCCTTAAGTTACTACGATGTCCCAACAGTTCTAGCAATAAAAATCTATAGGAAGATAGGGAAAATCGGATAATAATTAGAAGGATTCTCACGGTGTAACTCTCTTAGGATTTTTTTCAAACACCTAGTATGCAAAATAGACTACAAAGCTCTACAATGATAATCCTTCCTCCCTCAACCAATTTCAACAAGAAACTTACCAAAATGGTTCATTAACACCACATCCTACAACCTATTATCACATGCATGGCCTATTTCCAATCCCACAATATACTTCAACTCATAACCTCTTGCATGAAAGTTTAGGAGTAGGACTTACGCGGATAGATGATAATCTAGTGGTTGGCTTCATTGATTCTTGAAGATTGGTGCAAGAATCTGTGATTAGAATGCTAGACTTACTCCTTCTCTCTCTAAAATACTCTTATGTCTCTCTAAAAACATCAAACATTCGCTACAAAATGAGCCCCTAAAGCTATTTATCAAAATGGTGTCGGATTATAAAAATAGAAAAATGGACCCTCCTAACTCAGGTCTGCGGTCGCATAATGGACCACAACACAGAATATGCAGCCCGCAAAATGGATCGAGAAAGTGATACCAACAACTGCAAAGGTCTGGACTGGTCTGCGACAGTCCTCGGCACCACGAAACTTTAAATTGCTTGGTGAAAATTTTACGGGGCCTTACATGTTGCACTAATCATAAAAATACATAAAATTATCTGCTAAGCGCATGGTCATCCTCATGACGGTCGTGCGAACTTTCTCAAGTGATGCGAACTCAAATCACAGCACATATAACCCACTGGTAGAAAGAAAATTCTACACAAAAACATCATAAGGATCACACATCCATAGACCACCCCGCTGGAGATAACCCGCCTGCTTAGCCTCAAACTGACATATCTCTATGACCCTATCATGGTCACAACCACTATGCAATTACTTAATCTTCTCGAGGCTAAACTCGTCAACAAGACATAAGAATCTACTTTATTCTACAGATGAACAACATGAAAGATTTCTCAACACACTTATAACTCGAGACTATACAAAACATCATTACCGAAAATCAAGCACCCATATCCCTTATGCATCCCAAGAAAATTTCTTCTCATCACATCCAAACTATTTAAGCACATTACAGTCACATAATAGTCATCATATAGCTATCTCAACCATTCACTTAGCCGTCAATCCCATTTCTAGGCACACTACCGGACATATAAATCAAAAAGCACATACTCACACAAATGAAATCACTAAGCTCAAGCTACGATCTGAACCTTGCCTCAAGTCATCCATGTCACGACTCAAATCGAAGGGCCGCGATAGGCACCCGGTGCCTAACTCAACCGAGTACAGATATAACATATCCTTCTAATCATAGTATCATGGGTAAATGAGCTGGAAAGGCCGTCATGAGATCAACAGAACTAAACATTAGAGAATACTCGATATAGGATGACCCAACATTGTATACAAACTTATACATGTGAAATACGGGCCTATAAGACCGAAATGATCATTTGTACACTCAAAACATAGGCCGACAAGGCCATACAACCATCCATATATATGAAATATGTCTACAAGCCTCTAATAATACATAAACATCATAAACGCCAAGACTCGCCCCGCCATACCAGTCCATACATGTCCAAAGTATACTGCCAAATCGGTAACTCTGGAGCAAGTGGAGTTCACCAACAGCTTCTGCTGAGCTGATAGCCTATTAGAAGGACTGGAACCTATTTATCAAGACCTGCGGGCATGAAAGGCAGCGTCCCCGGGCAAACAAGACGTCAGTACGAATAAAGTACCAAGTATGTAAGGCAAGAAAGCATAGATAAGAACAGTAATGTAAAGAGAGATAAAAAAAGATACAACATGTAACACCTGAGTGCCTCTGAGGGCGACTGACATGAAATTCATGATACATACATATATATATATATATATATATATATACACTTTTAACAACATACGTCTTTGTGGGCATCGTCATCATCATATCGTACCCTGCCTCGAAGAGAACTCGGTAAAAATTTACCTGGCATCATAAGGCTCAGTAGAATCGTACCCGGCAGCATGGAACTCGATCAACCAAACTGATCAGTGGTTGCACAGTAGGTGCCGTACCCAGACAACTATAACATGGCTCGGTAGAGTAAATAAAAAAAAANATATATATATATATATATATATATATATATATATATATATATATATAATGCATGCTAATGGAATCACATTCTCAACCTTCTGGAGTGACGTAAGGTTGTTGCACCTTCGATTAGCAGTATGGACATCATACCATCAATATGAACTTCAATAGGATTCAAGGATCATACATTCCTTCTTAGAATAACTTTATAAGGAAAGAACAACATTGACATCCTTAGTTGCTAGGAGAGATCTATTATAAAATAGCGTATCATTTACGTTTATTTCACTTTAGATCATGCCAAAAGAAAGAAGAAAGTGCCTAAACATACCCTATCACTATATATCCGGTAACCACGTTGGACTCCTCTCATCTCACTTAAATTTTCAGTAAAGTTAATAATGCTATCGTTAAGCTATGAAAGATGCAACTACCGTACAACGAACGACAACTTATTTTATATTAAAACGGGCAGCATCTACTATGGTTTCCTTGCTTTTCCAAGTCCATTAACCAACACGAACCCATACAACCTTCTCCTGTATACTTTCAACACCACGACATAAATCAAGCTACACAACAACAAGTGCATTAACTTCACCAACGAAACTACTGTTTAACACAACAAATGGCAAGCTCGGATTGAATCCCTTTTGAACCCTTTAACCCCAACGTCATTCATTCATTAACTTAACAACGTAAAAAGAATGATATAAGTACAATAGGAGGACTTCCAACCTCTTATTAATCTCCTAATTCACCCTCAAACAGCCCAACAATCTAACCGCAACAACAAGTACAACTTTCCATTGTTATGTTGTCCTTTCCCTTCATATTCACAGTACAAACATCAAGTCCGACATGTAGATAATATTTTAGAATAGAAATATCATATGAATTTCATTTTCAAAGGTTTCTAACCATTTAAAGTTCATGGAAACAACCTTTCCAAAACAGTCCATTAAAAATAATAACATCTCAAACTATTTCAAGTCTCCTCTTGTGGCATTTTGCTCAAATAATGCAACCAACACACAAACAACTTCAAGCACATGCAGTAGTATGTTATACTCACCTTAACTAGTATAAAAACACTAAATTTCGGCCAAGCACAGCCCACAACTATCGTCAATGACACCACAACACTAAGGGGTCGTTTGGTAGGCCGTATTAAGCAAAATAATTCCCGTATAAAAATTTAATCCGTCCAATACCATGTTTGGTTGGTCAATTCAATTTACTCCTACCTAATACATGGATTAGTTATACCTCATATGAGGGATTAACTAATACCAAGGAAAGGAAGGGATTACTAATCCCTGGATTAGCTATACATGGATAAGACTTAAAATTACTAAATCCAGACTTATACATTGCATAATTAATTTTTAATACAATGAACCAAACACTTGATAAAAAATAATCCCAGCACTACAATCCCTGCATTATTAATCCCTGCATTACTAATCCCTGCATTACTAATCCCTGCATTACTTGTGTTCGTACCAAACGACCCCTAAAGGTGTTGTATTCTCTTCTTGAATCAACTTTTAGTGTTCAAGTTGGTGTGTAAACACTCGTATTTCACCTTGAAAATGTAATATATATGAAGGAGGGACTGATTATTACCTTAATCAATAAGAAAAACACGAAACCTGAGGATACATTATTTTGAAGAACCCTCGAAAACAGCCAAAAGATGAAGAACTACGATCTAGCAAGCACCACAGGGTTTCTAGCATTGAATTCATATTATTATCTTTGGTTTTTACCCTAGAATCATGGATTAATCCTTGAAGCACATTTAGGAGGGATTAGGAACTGTTTTGGGCGAGGATAATGAGTTAAAACGATTTACAATTGACTTAAATACGAGCTGGAGTTCAACCCCGACTTTCTGTCCCATGGGAGCTGCTGGCGCAGTCTCGCGAAAATGCGAATATCTCTCTACTCCAATGTCATATCGACAAAGGGTTAAATGAGATAGAAAATTGTCTTGTAGATCTTCAATTTTTAGGTGGATCGCCCCTTAATTCCAAGAATATGTGTAGAAAAGCTCAGCTACATTTTACCTATTGTTCAACACATTTATGAAACTAACTTGTGAAAACCTATCCCAACTTTTGTTCCATAACTCGCTTGTCTTCAAAATGTAACACATGACTATGATAAGACTAAAATAGCTCATGAAATAACCTTCTTATTATGTTGATCACCCTAATCACTCCGCAAAAGTACATGTTAGAACATTCCCAACCTGCCGACTTTTGACAAAATTTATTTTCTTTGATTCGTTCAGCTTCTAAGCCTTCCAACCCTCTCGGTACTTGTTATTGATTATCTTAAATATTTGTAACCTCCAAGAAAAAATTGTTAATTCACTTTATGTACCTTCAAAGATAATCTCATTTCTTAGCATACATCAATTGGCTTACGATATACTCTTACATACAAAAACATGGGTTTAACATCATTCTCCCATTTGGAAAATTTGTCCTCGAATGTTGACTGATGCACTTATTTATCTCTTAAGATATAGCTCGTATGAATACTTTAATACTGTCCTTGCCATCTAGGTAACTGTTATATGAATAAATCAAATGGCAAGGGCATTCCCCCCTTTGGGCCTCTTTCTCACACCACGACTTGTGGTCGAAATTATTTCAATCTCGTAGATGTTGCTACCTTCTGTTATGCACCATGTACGATATTAACCTTGTATGTGTGCCTATGCGACTCTTCTCTCCTTTTTCCTCTAGCCTTTAGCCAATCTCTAGGCTTCACTTTGTAAAATATACAGAAACTATAACAAATTTTCCCTCTTGGCATCTATAGGTGTACTGAAGTTCTTCTTTCGGTACTTGTTGAACTTACGACTATTGATACATCTTGTTTCATAGCCTCAGTTATCTATGCTTATGGCTTTACTACATCTAGGTATCTTATACTATACTATAGCACTTACTTCGGTTTATTATTACCAAGGTCTACTACCCAACTACATGTTACTCTTTTGATGCTTGTCCTATATGTATAAATCTACGTCCCTTAATGCTTCCTCATTAAGGACAACCTAATCTTGTCTCATACTTTGGAACATTCATCCATCTGTTGTAGATTCACCTTAATGCTGATCTATAATGTACCGCTGATATGTTGAAACCTCTTATGCAATATATTGTCACTAGGCCTCAGGTCTCATCGGCGAACATCTAGAATTATTTGCCTGATCCACTTAGAAACAATACTATACTTCAATAACCGTATTTCATAGCATCCCAACGTGATTCACCTTATGTGGGTATTTTATTCCTATACAATTCATGAAATCCCTTTATTTTTACTCATTACCCAATTAAAGGCCTAAACGTCATCCTCTTATCTATCACAATTACACCCTTATTTTACCACCAGGGTTGCATTCCATCTCTTCTAAATGGACATAGTCATAGACTCCTCCGAGTTCATTTAGGCTATACTGAGCCTTCATTAACTTACAGAAACCACGGGCTCTCTTATTTTTATGGGCTTAACCCCGATGCTTTACCTATTCTTGTCACCTTCTCACCCACATTTTCTTATTCTTACTCCTTTCTATCTAAAACCTTGTCGCTCTACCATACTTTGGCTTGCCACCTACTTATATGTATTTATACTACTCGAAACCTTCCTTTAACTTGCTATCACCATAAATTTCCTTTCGTGCCTTCTCAATTGCCTCAAAATGCAGGCAATTACTTTTTCTGGTCGTTCTGCCACTTGTTGCATGAATACATGGCTTATCTTAGTGCCCACACATATTGGAATTTCATGCAACCCATATGATATTGAATGTTACTTTTGATTTTACTTCCCATCCATTCGTCACAATAGGTGCCACTTTCTTATAGAGTGCAAACAATGTTGCAGTGAGACTGTTGTTACAAGATCATTTGTTCATTAGATCACTATGGTTAGGTTGAAGCCTTCTTCCTTATTTCCTCAACTAGTCTTTCATGGTTGTACTTAGGGGAGACCCTCTGTCTCATGTAAAGCTACGAGCCTATTACATTGTATAACCGAAGGAATTTTAGATGTTCTTACCCGCTTATAATCAACCTTAGTTACTTACTTCCGCGCCATTGTGCTCGTAGGGTTGCTTCTAAGCTGAAATTTTGACTCTCTCCCTAGTGGCACTTTCATTTATTTCCGTAACACTTATACGGTACCTTTAACTACCCCAACTACTATTTGAATATGTCTCAAGGATCACAATGTCATATCTGTGAGACTGAATTCCCTATGTTGGGGTTCACTACGTTTATCTTGCACGATCTGTTGATTTATATGTAGCCTACTTTTTAGCCATAACCAGACTCTTCATGAATCGACTACTAACTACTCGTTGGTTCATTCTCATATCTATATTCTGCGTAATCTCTCACGGGTTATTTCCTTTTCCCTAACTTACCTCTCGCACTGGCTCCTTAAGTATCAAGTGTTAAGTCGCACTTATTTATCAATAACATCTAGTGCAGGAACCTTTACTACCTCCCCCCAGCGTCATGCTTGCTTGATGCTCTGGAGTCGTAACATATCTATAGGATCTGAATAAATGCAATCTCATTCCTTTCGCCTTTTTACCTCATTCTTCCTTTACTATTCCATAGTTACTTCATCATACGTGGCATCTTTTTGCTTCATCACTGACATCTTATCGCCTTGCGATTACCCTTATGTACCAAGGATAGCAGAATTTCTTACGCACGAGAGAGACACCTAGTGTAACTGGCACACTTAGTCCCTTAAGCCTAACTCTGCTTACAAATCCTGCTTTAGGGGAGCGTCTTTATGAATGACCTTTAAAGGTTATTCTTCTGTTGTCCATTCTATTTTTGCCGGAACACAATCTCTAATATTCTCATGATGTTGATTATTAACAAATCTTCCAATCTTTAATTCATGTTTTTTGTATCTTGTTCACTAACCCATAATAAGTTTTATTATTCGGGGGGTCTAACTTTTCCTTCTGGTAATCACGTTGGAGTCACAACTCATTCCTCGAAATGAGGACATGAATTTATGGCTTATACTCTTTATTGTCTCAAGGCCTATCACCTCTTGTCTTTTCCTTCAATTGAGTATAGACTATGTCATCCTGTCATATTTTGATTTATTGTTATCAACCATTTATCACATCTTACTCATAATGCTTCATTTACTCTTTTCTTATTCTACTGCTAGTATTTCTGTCTAACACCTTATTATGAAAACTTCAGCAAAACACTCCTTCCCTTTTAGCTCCCTGTCCTTTATCCACTGGCTCTTCGGGTGCCTAACGTTCTCCCTTTACTAAGGACGGGAGCAATATTAAGGTAAATATTTATCCCTTCTAGGATTTCAGTGCCTATCTTCTGAATTTTCTGAACAGTCTAGTATTCATATCTAACTTTACTATTCTAGAGTGCACCATCTAGGTGTCTCAGAAGGACAACTATTTCCACATTTGCAATATCCTTCATAAATGTCAGCTAACACTAACAAATCATCCACCATTTTGCGTTACTCTAACCCAAGATGGACCCTGACATCCCATCCTTCTCTTAACTATATCTATTAGCTCCCATGGGGCATTACTGAGATGGGCGTGGCAAATTCTACATACCTCTATTACTATTGAAGGTAACTCAAAATACTTATATTTCTCTGCCTGAATAGTAAATACTGATAATCTTCACTAACTAGGTACCTCGTACCCTTCTTCACCTTGCTTCCTTTACTTGTTGAAACTTACCTTCAGATTCTCTTATTCAATTTTTACTGTATGGGTGGATAGATATTCATGCCTTAGGGATCCTCATAAAGAAGCTTACACGTCTTAGTACACACATGATCTACTGAAGATCTTTCATTTACTCATCAAAAGCATGATGAAAAATCGAGTTCCTCTGACTCAAATCTTCCACAACCACATTCAATCTCTTTCCAATTGTATTTCTAGATGTAGATATCATTGTATTACGAATAAAGTAGAATTTGGGAGTTTGAGTTCTTACAACTAAGCTTATTTCATGATGTAGAGTGAGAAGAAAGAGTGACAGTCCCAAATGCCCTGTAGCCTCTTACTTATAAGTGTGGTGCACAACAAGACTCTACTAGACACGTACTGTAGACTACCTAAGACAGAACTGCTCTGATACCACTTTTGTCACGACCTAAACTGAACAGCTGCGATGGGTACCCGGTGCCTAACTCAACTGAGTAACATCGTAATGTATCCTTCTTATCATACTATCATGAGTAAATGAGCCGGAAAAAGCCGTCATGAGATAACCAGAACTAAACATAAGAGAATACTCAACATAGGACGCCCAACATGGTATATAAAATGCCATAAGTCCCATCCGCCGATTTTCTCTCAAACATAAGGCGATTTTGTTTTTCAGTACTATTACAGTGCCTTTATGGCCTTCAATCTGCCATTAGGCGGAGGAATTGCCCCAGATTTGTCCCAAACGAATCACCTTTCTCATACGCATAACCTAGTTGGTTCTATCCCAAAATTCAAAACACGAAGCTGCAATTTTACAAACGGATGATGGGCTTACAAATGCAGCGAATCGCCTGGAATCTTTAATCAATGCCCAGATTAACGCTGGGCACCACAATTCAGGGGAAATCCTTCTCCAACAAAAACACTCCCTCCCAACAGAGATTTAGAGCTCTCACCAATGGAAATTGGGGATTGGAAACGCTCCGTCACTGGTCGCGACAAAACATCTGATGAAGCCATCAATGAAGGTATCCACAAGGATCCAAACTAATGCAAAACAGGTTTTGTGCATCTGGATAACATCTCTGACCAAGCAAATCACTGATACATCAACCAGACTCCCAGAGCTATCAAAAAATCAGAAGCGTTAACTTACTCCACTAAGCTTGTTCGACAAAATGCCTGGACCAATTCGAACAAAAGCAACAGGATTCAATTGTCTGAAAATTTTCCAATTAATGCTGGTTAACGTCATCGAGATGCCCTATCTCAATCACAATTTAAGAACAATGGTGTTCGACCAAATTACACCCCTATTGCAGCGCTGCTGAAGGACAACATTGTTCCTGCTCCTACACCTTGTCAACAACCAGTCGATGAGCTACCTGATGAAAAGGAAAACGCAATTGAACCTACTCCTACTGATCAACGTTAACCAGTTCCAAAGCCATCAAATTTTCCATATTCAGGTATTCTCTCTACAGCTTCTCTGTCCATGAACAAGCAAGAATAGCTACTACAACGTCTGGTGTGTTAACAACTAATGTAAATGTTCCCACACAACCCCGGTTCACTCACAGACCAACACCGTCAACCTTTCCGAAAATATCAACGAACTTTGATAAAACTCATACTACTGACCATCAAAAACAAGGTACCACCCACCATCTGAACACCCACAGTCAATCCCTTACTTCAGCCCCTGCAGACACACAACCAATTGTTGTGGCTCCTTCTAAGAAACCAAAGCAGCCAAACATTTCTAGTAACCAAAACAACTAGCCTCAGAACATTAAAACAACTACCCCACCATTACCAAGTGGCAATAATAATCAACCAATTAAAACACCTTCCTATCCTACACCACCACCTCATATTGTCGCAGAATCTCAAGCTACCAAATTGCGAGCAAGGCAGGCTGCAGAGCTTGCCCCAATAGAGTTCTCAGCTCCCTGAATAACTACCAAGCAGGGCTAGCCTGCAGTCATCTTCACTCGAAAGGATTACGTGTCACCCTTGCAAGCAGGTGCCAGTATACAATTGTAGGCAAGTTTCTAAACACAATGCCTAGGATGGAGCACATTAGGAGAAGTTCTATTGTCCATACTGAACTTAGAGGAGGAATTAAGATAACTCATTATAGTTCTAGAACAGTTTACATCGACCTTGACAATGAGTATGATCACACCACTGTCTGGACAAAAAAGTTCATATACATTCAGGGGCAAAGAATGGACTTATAGGCTTGGACACCTACCTTCAATCCAAATGAAGATACTCCTATTATCCCTGTTTGGATTGTCATCCCAAACATTCCACGGCATTTCTACTATAGAGTGGTCTTGTCAGTTTTGTTATCACCAGTTGGGAAGATTTTGCACCTCGATCTTGCTTTAATGCAAAAGACTAGGGGTAGTGTTGCGAAAGTAAGAATGAAAGTGGAATTAACATAAACAAGGCCTCACCATGTTTGGCTTGGCTTTGATGAGGATCAAGATGTCAATGGGATGGGCAATGGTTACAAGTTGTTTATGAAGACCTTCCACCTTACTGCTTTCACTGCAGACACTTGGGACATGAAGACTACTACTGCTCCACAAGGAAAATAGATGAGGAAGAAAAGAAGAAAGTTGTTGCAGACCCCTCAAATAACAATGACAACCAAACTACAGTCAGGGATACTAATAAAAATTGATTACAGCAACACCAAGTACAGCCCATAATACCCCAAAATAATCAGATTTCAAAACACAATGTAGGGGTATAACACCAAATTGGGTAACAACAGCAAAGATCAAATCACCAGGCAACAAATCAGCAACAACTAAGGGATAACCATCCCAAGGATCAATGGCATGTTCAAAGGAAAAGAAACTTCAGGAGTGTGAACCAAAGAAGCAAGAATCAGAAAGCAAACTTCCAGCAACATATGTACCCGATGCAAATATGACCAGGGCAGACAATACCATATGTACACAAACCTAAAATAATCATCCAGTTGCTATTGTTTTATGATATATCCCATTACAAACACTACAACAAAAGCTCGAGAAATTACTGGTGGAATAGAGGTTCATAGAATGCAACAAAGGCTGATAAAGCAGGCTTTCCAAAGGAGGTTTATCTTCCTCCTACTAGAATGACAATTCAGCTGATAACACTACTCAACAATGTCATTCTAATGGTACTGCAACTGACATTGAATCCCCTGAATTTATCAATCCTCGAGTCAGAGAATTGTGGACAGTGTGGAGTTAGGGAAACTACAGAATCAGTAGATTTGGAATAATGAAAATCCTATCTCAAGTTCTTCACACAATAGGAGTGCTGTAAACAATGCAACTACTCGGGTTGGGACAAAAGGTGAGGCCATAGAGGAGAATACAATTAATTGGGTTCAAATAAGCTTTGGAAAACAAAAGGAAACGCTTAATGTTACAATGAACCACTCATGCCAAGAAATACCCTCTCAGGCTTTTTTGTCATCACCAACCACCACTAGAGATGCTGCAAAAATCTGGGATCATGCAGATCAGGAGGGTATACATAACTCAGAAACAAATAGAGCTAGACCCTCTAAAGATGCAAATTCCAAAACAATAACAGAACACAACAAAAAATCACAAGCCACAATTGCAGAAAACAACAATGAAACAGGGCAGAACATACAAAACACTAATGTCACTCTGCTAGGCTTTCTACCTAGACAGCAGGACACTTATACTACTGCCGAAGTTTCAAAAGATACAGTGAGTTCTCAATTATAAACACTAGTTGATAAGGATACCAATATGGGGGGTGAACAGACGGGCCTTATAGTAGTAGAGAATGCTTCAACAATGACTACACAAATGCCAATTGCATGTGCTTCGGCTACTGGATCTCTCCTTAGGATCCAACTAAATGAGCCATTGATTTCTCCAAATCAGGTTCTACATGACATCATCACACACAAGGAGGTCCCTATTGAGACTCATCACACTCTGCATGATAAGCAACATATGGATGATGAAGCTGATGATGTATCAACTACTAGGAACTTCAAAATTGTTGCAAGAGAAGGAGATTTTTCACCTAGGTTGTCAACCAGAAATGGAAAGAAAGACAAAAAGCAAACACAAGCTAAGGAAACACTACCACCAACAAGACTCCTGCCCAAGAGGCCAGCATCAACGACAAGATGATGATTAAGAAACTTATCTAGAACATAAGGTTTTTCAAGACTCAGTAGGCCTATCAAAGAGTTATCAACATGCAAAAGCAACATGATTTTTTTTATTATAGCACTGTTAGAGCCTTTTCAAAAACAAGGGTTCATACACAACTACAGGAGAAGGCTGGGTATGGAAAGTGCTTTATCAAATGTAAATGGGAAGATTTGGTTATTCATTGATGCTGTTGTGGAGTGGGAGCTACTGATTGATACTGATTAACAACTAACAATCAAAGTATTTCATCAATGAATTGGTAAGCACATCATGATGAGCTTTGTATATGCAAAATGCTCATCACTTGAAAGATTAGAGCTATGGGATAATCTATATTACCTTGCGTCTGATATGGAACTACCTTGGGTTGTCGGAGGGGATTTTAATGTGATTCTAAATGAAGAAGAGAAGATAGGAGGACTACTAGTATACCCGCCAGAGTATAAAGATTTTACTTTCTGTGTCAATTTCTATGGATTGTTTAATATTAGATATACAAGCAGTCCCTTTACATTGTGGAATGGAAGATCCAATGAAGCAAGCATATTGAAGAGGTTAGACAGAATACTTTTCAATCAACATTTGAATTCACATTTCCCGAGTATTGAAGTTGAACACCTCATAAGGACTGGGTCTGATCATGCATCTTTGTTGATGAATTGTAGGGAAGATGCTGCTCACTTTATTAAACCTTTTAGGTTTCTTAATTTCTGGACTACACATGACTCTTTCAATTAAGTGATAAACAATAATTGGATTCAGACTTTGTGGGTAACCCTTTTCTCATGTTCAACAAAAATTGAAGAGACTGAAAACTGCCTTATCACATTGGAGTAAAATTACCTTTGGAGATATATTCAAGAAATTGGCAATTAGAGAAGACATTGTAAGTATTAAGGAGATACCTTCTGAAGAACAACCAACAAATGAAAACAGAATTGTCCTACAGTAGGCACAAGTTGAACTAAAGATGTATCTTAGCATTGAATAATAGTATTGGAAACAAAAGACAGGCATGAAGTGGTTTGCTGGAGGATATAGAAAAACCATATTCTTCCACAATCATGATAATGGAAGTGACAGAAATGCAACCCAATAGGTTCTGAATGTTGATAGTGATTGGCTTGAAAATGAAGAATGTATTCCTAATGCTGCAGTTGCATTCTTTCAAAAGAAATTCAAAGAAGAATGACAGATCGCCAGGTCTAAATTACTAAACAGGAAACCTACTATGATCTCTAATGCTCAAAACATGGAGCTCTGTAGATTTCCAACAATTGATGAAGTCAATAATGCAATATTTGCAATGAGTGGGGATAGTGCAAGTGGACCGGATGGCTTCACCAGTCTCTTTTACCAACATTGCTGAGACACGATGGGAGGAGACATCTACAACATGCTGTAGCAGTTCTACACCGGAGCACCATTGCCAAAGTCCATAACACATACAAATCTGGTGTTACTCCCTAAGGTTCAACAAGTACAAGCATTTTCATACTACGACCTATAAGTCTTAGCAATTTCATCAACAAGGTAATTTCAAGGGTGTTACATGATATAATGGAGAAGATACTACCATCACTAATTTCTCCCATCCAGTCTGGCTTTGTGAAAGGAAGGAGCATATTTGAAAATGTTTTACTCACTCAGGAGATAGTCACTAATATAAGAATAAGAGGGAAGCTAGTTAATGTGGTTATCAGGCTTGATATGGCAAAGGCATATGATAGGGTATGTTGGAATTACTTATTTCATGTGCTGAGGAAAATTGGATTTGCTAAACACTTCATCAACATGGTCTGGAACTTGTTGGCTAACAATTGGTATTCGGTCCTAATCAATGGTCAGGTTTCATGATTTTTTATGTCCAACAGAGGGGTCAAGCAAGGTGATCCTTTGTCCTCATCACTGTTTATTCTGTCTGTAGAGGTACTACCAAGATCACTGAATAAGTTGTTTGAAGACAAGAAGTTTATAGGATTTGGAATGCCTAAATGGACAGATCCTTTGAACCACTTAGCTTATGTTGATAATACAATAATATTTGCATCAACTGTCCCATATTCCTTAGGGAAAGTTGTTGAACTACTAACTCATTATGAGCAAGCATCTGGCCAGCTGATTAACAAGTCCAAGAGTTCTTACTACACGCATGACAAAGTGGCAAGGAATCTAGTTGAATCAGTTGGCTGTGTCACGGGTTATAAAAAATGGTAACTTCCCTTTTAAATACCTTGGGTGTCCAATTTTCTACCCAAAGAGAAGGAAGGCTTACTACACTGATCTTATTAAGAAAGTAAAGGCAAAAGTACACTCTTGGAAAGGCAAATTGTTATCTTTTGGAGAAAAAACAACTCTCATAACTAATGTGCTTCAGAGTTTAATTACTCACATTCTGTTAGTTATGGACCCTTCTATAATGTCCTTTAGCATTTGCATAAGACTTTTGCTAGATTCTTTTGGAGCAATAGGGAAGAAGGCAGAAGTAGACACTGGAGCAAGTGGCTAAACATGTGTCTGCCTAAGGAGGAAGGAGGAATAGGGTTAAAATCACTACTTGATGTTTCCAGATCATTATTTGCAAAACTATGTTGGGGATTCAGGAGCACCAAATCATTGTGGTACAATTTCATGTGGAACAAATATTGTAAGAAAGAGATGCCTGCTGTGGTACAGTTCAGAGGAGGATCCCATGTGTGGAGAAAAACGATAGAAGCAAGAGAAGAGGTCGAATATGAAATTCTGTGGGAGTTAAATAATGGCTCTAGAAATGTTAGGGCATGAGAATTGGATTGGAATTGGCGCATTATATCCTGTTCTTCCTCAAGAATTTAATATAAATGAAGAAATACAAGAAGTGGCAGAATTGAGGAATGGTAATACCTGGGATGATCAACTTCTTGAGCAAATTTTTCCAGAAGACATCTCTGAACACATCAGGCATGATGTGCCCTTTGATAATATTAATGACAATTGGGATACACCTAAATGGATGCCAACTGCCTCATGCAAGTTTTCAGTTAACAGTGTATGGAAGATTGTGAGATATAGAGCAGCAATTAATCCAGAATTCTCCAATTTGTTGACAAAAGGCTTACCTTTCAATATTTCCTTCTTCCTATGAAGAATGTGGAGAAGGAAGATCCCTACTGATGATCAATGGAAAAGAAATGGATATATCATTGTTTCTAAACACTGGTGTTGCTTACCACCATAGGAAGAATCCTTCCAACATCTCTTCCTAAAGAATGATATAGCAAACAGAGTGTGGAACAACTTCCGTCAACCAGCTGGAATAATAATAAACCTTATGCAAGTTCATCAGGTTATCAGTGCATGGTGGAATGAACCCAGCTTCCCAAAACTAAAGCCACTGTACCAAGCAACAACTGCCATTATAACATGGGAACTTCAGAAGAGGAGAAACAAAATGAAGCATGGTGGAGTTGTCTCTACCAACAGGGTGATACATGAAGTAAAAAAGACTTTGTATCTTCTAGCAAGTGTCAGGTATCCTTGGCTGAAAAATATTCCAGTATTTTTTCCGGATATGATCAGATATTTTGAGAACTACAAACCTTATGTAGTTAGCAGAAGAGTTACATGGCAGCTACCCTATGCAGGGTGGTTCAAATGCAACTCTGATGGGGCATCTAGGAAACCCAGGACCTAGTTCATATGGCTACTGTGTACGAGATAATTCTTGGGATTTGTTGCATGCAAAGGCAGCAGACACAGGAAAGACAACTGTTGCTCCCTAACGCACATGCAAGTATACGTGATCGACAAGTAATATAGGACAATGAGTCCGGATTATCGTACCCAAGGGACTTAAGTTAACTACTTTATAATAACTAATATCGTTATTTAATCAAGCAAAGATCAAGTTTAGTATATAGTTTATTCTAAATTGTAATTCTAATTTAAATCCAGGAATTGCAAAGAACAAATATGTATTTTGTAAGCAATAAAACAAAGATTCCAGGGTTGTGATTTTACTTCCAATCCTATTGCATTCTAATTGACTTATCGTTCATATAGTTAATGTAAGATTGCTAATTAATCGATAATGATACTCATAGCCTTCTTCCGAAGTACTATTTGCCTATTCCTAACAAGATTAATGCCTATATTCATATGGAATTAATCTAGCAAGAATGCATGAAGAACACGATTATCTAATTAATCATGGTGATTAAGTATATTCCTATCCTAATCACAAATCCGCTCTTTTTAACAAAGTTAAGAACATGCTTTCTTCAATCCTTATTCTAATCTAGACTTAGTTTTCTCAAACATAGCATAGATAATTAATAGAACTTAATTGGTGGCCAAAACAATTAAGCAATTTAGTATAGAATTGAAGAAACAATCTTATCCACATTAACTATTAAAACGAATTCATCAAGTTAGAGACACAATATTCATGGCTAATCACAACCCCAGAACAAGGGGTGATTAGCCACTCATGTTCAACAAAACCAAATAACTAAGTATGAAAAACTAAATTAAAGATACTAGATTGAATTGATGAACTGAGAAATTGTTGTGTTGTTGATGTTCCTAGGCCTCCTTTTGCTCCAAAATCACGTTCTCTCCCTCTTAGATAGGTTTAGGGGTGTTTATATAAGAGTTGGGAAGGGTTGGGGTTGACTTGGGGGTCTTCTAGGCGAAGTAGGAAAAAATCCCGAAATCAGTCCCTTGGCCAGCGCCCAGCGCCCCCCAGGGGACTGAAGGCAGTAACGTTTTTCACCTCTCTGTTTCCAGCGCCACAGGCAGCGCTGGGCGCTGGCCTGTGGGCTGCCTTCATCCTTTGTCCGTTTCTTCTTGTTTTAGCTCGTTTCTTCCCCGGTTTCGTCCCCGATTGCTTTTAACTCATTCCTACACATAAAAACATATTATATTAACATGAATCAATGTGATTAACATCCAAATTCACACAAACAAGAGCTAAATATGGGATAATTTACACATTATTTAATACCTTTTCTACCAATTATCAACAACCACTATAGTTGCAGAAGCAAAAGGAATTCTACATGGACCGTTGTACTGTGTTGATAAGCAGCTGCATCGACTAATCAAGGAAACTAACTCTTTGGTGATGAAAAAGTTCATTGAAGGGGAATGGGAGTGCCCATGGGCTGTAAATGCAGATGTCAGGAAGATAAAGGAGATCAAGAACAACTACAATGTCCTGTTACAACATGTGCTCAAAGAAGGAGATGATGTTGCTAACGTTTTAGCTAACTTAGTTTTTTCTTTTGCAGGTGATATCACAGCTCACTCGTTTGAAAGCCTGCCAACAACAGCACGTACACTCCTTAATATGGATAAATCACGGATCCCTAACATTAGGGTAAGGATTGCAAAAAGTAAAGCACCAGACTAATTCATTTATTAAGTGCACATTACCCTGATCCTAAATGTATATTGCACTCTGCTACTGGAGGATCAAGGCAGTCTCTAAGCTTTTACATATTGCTACAAGGCACTTCATTGTTGGTTATAACTGATTGCTTGGTGGCAACTCTCTTTTCACAAACACATAAAAATGTGGTTGAGCTACTGCTGCTTCTTTGCTACTGGGATCACATCCCCCTCCTGACCTTCAACATATCAAACAAGCTACTCTTATACAACTTGACTTTTGCTCCTGTGGCTAGGGAGGTATTGCATGGTTGTGTGCTTTCTTATGAATTCCCAATGGTATTAGCATGGCATCATGCTCATTCCGGGGGCGGTCTGAACACATACAATAACAATATACCAACCAGACAACATCCACAACCGTCATACCATATTCACAAAAAAAGATTCTCTGTGTATTTATATATTACTTCACATTGAAGGCTTATCAAACGTGTGTTGCAAGGTCATCAGCATCTACACTTTTTCTGTGGTTAATTTGTCAGTAAATGTACATATACTGTCCAGATATTCCATGAGGGATACCCCAAGCATCTTATCATTTGGTAAAGATGATTGTGCACAAACACATAACAATATCTTTTGTATTTTGCACTTCATGCTGCTATGACTGCTTCAGCTTTAATAGCTGACTTCAACTTTAGCCTCTTTTCCTTCAACAGGACAGTCAAACAACACTTGTACAATAGTACTTTCACTAATTTGGGTTGGGATGCTCTACATTGTTATGTACAAGCTTACTACTCCCTATTGGTATTAGCACTGCATTAGGTATTAGCACTACTCCCTATTGGTATTAGCACTGCTCTACATTGTTATGTACATTTTGCAGGAACTAAGGGTACACTCGGATTATTAGGGCATCTGCATGGACTGGTATTACCAGTGCTAATAATCAACCAAATGCATCGCTATTCTCGTGACTTTATCAAGAATCCTACAAAGTCAGCCAAACCTCATATGATGCCTCACATGCAAAATTTGCTTCAAGTTATGACTGCATCATCACAACTGCTGGTGTGATTTTGTAGGAGCTTTCATTGAGGAGTTTTTCTATGATGCATTTGTTAGGATTGTAACACCATATTGTTCAATTTGTGGTTGTTGCATCACCAGATGGGAAGATACAATTCAATTTCCCCAACTTTTGGTTTCAATGCTACTAGATTGTTGCCACAACATCAACATTTTGGCTTTCATTCGGCTTACACTAATTGCAACTGTGAAGTTCAGATTCCTTCTCACATGTGTAAACACATATCGATGGCTATGATGGACAGCTTAGTTCAGTTCATCAGCTGTCTGGGGATGCATTATTTACGAGTTATTCGGTTGTCCTTGGCTGATTGTTGGTCAAAACATATCACAGTAAACTGGATCTCACATAATGAAATCACAAATGCCTGCTCTCTGTACCAACAATGATGCCGGAATTCTTCAGCCCCAAAATGAAGATGTCCAAACTAATTTGTTGTACAACAAGTGAATTTAAACATACCTGCTCCTTTGGATTGCAACAAATGGCGTCGGGTGAGAGATTTATAGGTGCTACATGGAATTATTTGCAACTGGTGTGTGAATTCTATGTCGGCGACAACAATTGGATATTTCAAATTAGTAGCTTCTTACATTCTAGTTATCATTATGCTACTTCTACATTGTATTTGGTAACAATAGCCATTGGCTTTCTTTGCTTAATTGTTTTTCTTTTTCTTCAACAGTGTGTAACTTTGTTCCAGTTTGGGACTTATTATATATTACAACTACTAGGTGAATAACCTAGTGGTATATTTGCTTAAAGAATTGACTTAAATTTAAGCTGGAGTTTTACACCGACTTTGTGGGTCCATTGGGAGCTGCTTGCGCTGTCTCGCGAAAACGCGAATATCTCATTACTCCGATGTCGTATCAATAAACGGTTAAATGTGTTAGAAACTTGACTCGTAGACTTTCATTGTGGTAGGTAGATCACCCCGTAATTTCAATTATATTTGTAGAACATCTCAGCTACATTTGACCTAAGTTACAACACATTTATGAATGTAACTTCTAATAGCCTTTCCCAACCTTTTTTCTACAACTCACTTGACTTAAAAATGCACCACATGACTATAATACAACTAAAATAGCTCATAACATAACCTTCTTATCATGTTGAGCACCCCGGTCTCACCCAAAAAGTACATGTTATAACATTCCCAACATGTCGACTTTCGACGAAATTTATTTTCTTCGATTTGTTTAGGCTCTAAGCCTTCCAACCCTCTTCGTACTTGTTATTCATATCTTAAATATTTGTAACCTCCAAGGGAACATGATCTACTCACTCTATGTACCTTCAAAGTTGATCTCATTTCTCATCTTACATCAATTAACTTACCACGTACTCTTACGTATGAAAACGTGGGGTGTAACACTCCATACTGGAGTATCTCCACAACATAGAGGACACATATCGCACCTCATTCATGATATTACAAGTCACCGATGAACAGGTGATACCAAGTGCTCAACATAACATACCAGTAGGTGGAAGTAAATCAAAGATATACGCTTCAAGTTTAATTAATATCGCACGATAATGAAAGAAAGATAGGAAGTTTCCTAGATGCCCATGAAGCCTCTCGATGATAAGTATTGACGTCATCATACCGATCTGCAAGACTCTATTAGTCACTTGCTCATGAATCGTAAAACCTATGAACCCATCTCTGACACCAACTTGTCACGATCCAAACTCCACCAAGTTGTGATGGGACCTAACCTAACTCGCTAGGAAAGCAAAACAACAGTCAACATCACTATAATGAAGATCACAAATAATCAGTAAATAAAATAAATAAGTTTCCATACAATAAACCAAGGATTCTTAGTACAAGTCAAGAGCCACAGAGATTTAGATTTACAAAGCTGGTAGAAAAAATAAATATAACATCTTTTTGGAGTATATATAAACAAAGTAAGAATCTAAAACTACCTAGGACAAGCGGTATATCCAGAAAAGCAGGTACATCTTTAATGCTAGCTCTCGTCAACCACAACATCTTAGCTCCAAGATCCGCACGCAAGGTGCAATAGTATAGTATGAGTACAATCGACTTCATGTATTCAGCAAGTATCATAACTAACCTCCACGATGTAATAGTGGCAATAATTATTAATGATACTCGCTAATAACCTTCTCAATTAATAAATCTCACAGGTAGATATCATGTCATGAATCAGAGATAAGACCACCTCAGTGCAAAAGGATAATGCAACATGCTTTATTAACAATCGAGCATATAGAGAAGATATGCGTGAAATACCGGATGATCCTTCATTAGTTGCATATATAGAGTATATGCATGAAATCTCAATTAATCCTTCATTAGTGGCATACAGGGATGATATGCATGATTAAACAAGCCAAGTAACACGGATTCACATATTGAGAAGATATGTAATGTGTATTATCTTACCACTAAGGTAGCATATGGAGATAAGAGAAGAGATGCAGCAAACTCTTGCGTACATCCAAGGAAATTGCAAGTAGAGAAGAAATGCAATAACCAAAACCCACACTAGCCAATTTTCCTCATACCGTGTATACATCATCAAGAGAGAAACATGAGAGGATAACTCTAGCGGATGGATCCTTATCTACAAACTGCATGGGCAACTCACATGCAATATATAACAATAGCACAAGCAACTCGCATGCCATCACAACTCAGATTCGCACGGACAACTCACATGCTATGAACCCTGTCATATCACATAGAAAGCATATAATAGGAATACATGTACATGAACAATGGATAATAAATTTACATTCTCATAGACAAGTGACTTGCTAAGTTCTAGGCATGTGCAAAGTGTACTACCATACTTCGAATCAGGCAATTATGCCGCAAGAATAGCAATAAACATGTTTAAACAGGAGATCAACCAACGAATAATCTCCAACATGCTTCAATTAACTCACAAAAGGGGTATAACTAGGAAAATCATGATAACGTGAACCTTAGAAATCAATTCAGGGCATGTAGTAGCCTAATCACTACCCCGAGTATGGATAATATCCCGGTGCATGCACATTGACTCAATCCCCTCATATATGTGCCACCCGTACCACATAACTAATAAAAACAACTCAAGAAACTAGTGCTGAAACCAAGTTTAGGAAACATACTTACTTCTTGCAAGCCAAAACAATACTCTAGAAATGCCTTCTTGCGCAAATCGACCACCAAACGGCTAGAATGTAACCAACACGCTCTAAAAATATCAAATAATGCCATAGGAATCAAAGCCAAACAACAAAGGTCAAATATTTAATAAAATACTCAAATTCAACCAAAAAGTCAACTTATACCACTGCTTTAGGTAAACCCTCCGCGATTGCGAAGCACTAAATGATCACTGCCACAAAATACACTATGTGTTCGCTACCCAGGCTCGCGATCGGGATTCACAACTACACAGACCAATGCGAACACGAAAGCCAACCAACATAACCTGCCCAGTCTAACTCAAAACTGTGCGAACGCATGGTCCTATACGCGAACGCGAACGCGAATGCTAAAGCCTCAACTCCCGCGAATGCGAACCTTGTATCGCGAATGCGAAGAAGAGCGTCCATCTAGCTCCCAGAACACTGTTATCACGACCTTAAATATCCCACCTTAGGAATAGTGACGGTACCTAGTCTCAAAGACTAGGTAAGCCTAACACATGATAAGAATAACATATTAGATCCAATTAACTATATAACAAAACGAATAGGTGACATAGCATAATCAAAATGACCAACCATAATACACACAAAAACCGGTAGTACAGAGTCATAAGCTTTACTGTGAGTAACTAGAAATATCAATTATATAATTGTTTGGAATAAAAGTGAACGGTAGTAAAGTAAAGATCCATAAAGTGAGTCCGAGGCCTGCCAATATAACGACAGGTATGTGTTGAAGTCTCCATAGCAAATCTCAAACACAGGTTGCTATGTCTGACATGCCCTGAGGTACTTGGATCTTCACAAAAATGTAAAGAAGCGTAGTATTAGTACACAACAATCAATACCCAGTAAGTATCAAGACTAACCTCGGTGAAGTAGTGATGAGGTACGAGTTGAGACACTGAGTAGTCATAAAAACCTGTGCGAAGAATTGATATAATGCTAAAAGTTAGCAATATAACCTAAACATGGAAAGAATTTTAGTGTAAATCTAATAGTGGAAACAATAACAATATAAAACTAGCAATGGAAAGTAAAAGAAAGGAATGACAACAAGGAGTAAACAGGTCATAGCGCAACAAGACAATAAGAACACAATTTAAAACCCAATTAGGGAAAGCAAATGATAACCAAATAATCAATTCGTTCTAACACAAGGTGTACAACAAGAATCACCCAAGGTACCATACCTCATAATCACAAAGCGCAAGTCTTAAATAGCATATTCTTCCTTATAACGTCGTGTGAGCCTTACATTTACTTTTAAAACATTTTTTCCAAAATAGCTTCACATTCTTTAGCCCCCCTGTCTTTCCACGTGTGCTTCAAATGAGGTAATTTCCCTTACTAGCAACACACGCATAAATCTCCCTTATCTCACCGCACGCACAGCAATAACACCACCCTTATGCCGCCGCATGTGCATCTCATTATAACACAATGATCATTTTGAACCAGACATGCCCCTGTGCCACAACATTTGCCAAAACAATAGTACCCATTTCACAATGATACATAGGCCATAACTCAACAACAATGAAACAGAAGAATAAACTCTACAATGAAAGATAATCCATGTAATAAAAACATAAATTAAATGCATAAAAATAAATCAAGAGTCTAAACCAGCCAATTTCCACACATAAACCCTTGTACACACTCTTCACCTCTTGTACACGTCTTTCACATAATTTAATTAGTGCAATTAAACTCAATACTATTGGGTAGCTCCTCCACGTGCAAAATACTTACCTCAATTAAGCCAAATAAACACTTATAAATGGCTTTTCGTTTAAAACTTGCCTCCGCATGGCTCAAATCTAACAAAAATGACTTAATAATATCAAAAAATACAAGAAAAAACCAATTTCCGTAAATAAAGTCATGATCTTTACGCAATTCGCCAAAAGTCAACACCGGACCCGTCCAGTCAAAACCCCAGTCCAAGGGTAGATCTCGATTACCCATAACCCCATGAGTCCATATATGTGTCTTGTTTTCACATCTTAGTCCAATTCGACCCTCCCTCAAATTTTTATTTTTCAAAAGATAGATAAAATTCTCCAAATATTCTCTTAGATTCTCATGAGTTAAATGTTACATAGATAATCATTAAGTATAATTGAAATAGTATCAAAATCAATTACAAAATAGTTGTATGTGAAAAAGCCTCCTCAAAATCGCCTCCTACCGAGTCTTGGGTTCTAAAATTTGATAAATGAAGCTAAGTCCCAAAATCCCACCCTTTGTCCAGAGGCAGAAATCGTAAATGCAACCAGGGGTTCGCAATTGTGACATAGGGGTCGCAAAAGAGAACCTTGTCAGCTCTCACAGGACTCCACAATTGCGATGGCAGCTTCTTCGCAAAGGCGGCCACATGGTGGCAAATGCGAGCAAACTAAGACCAATCTAACTTCACAAATGCAAAAAGGCGGTCACATTTGCAACATCTTAACCTCCCCTTCCCTTTTCGCGATTGCGATGCTTGTGATTGCAATTGCGACAACTGCAGAACCAGCACACCAGCAACCTGGAATAAGTTCAATGCAATCTGAAACATGTCAGAAACATACCTGAGCCCTCAGGGCTCCACAACAAACATCCACACAAGTCCGAAAATATCATACAAACTCGCTCGTGTAATCAATACACCAAAATAACATCCAAAACCACGAATCAGACATCAAAACACATTAAATTTCCAATGAACTCGAGAATCACTTGAATCGCAACCAAATGTCTGATTCATATCAGACCAACTTGGTATGACATCAAATTTTGCAGCAAGTTCGAATTAACATAATGGACCTATTCCAAGTCCCGGAACAAAATATGAACCCGATAGCCATAAAGTCAACCGATGATAAAACTTAGAAAATTCCTAATACTTTATATTGCCATCTTTCAGGAAAACAAGCCAAATCAACCTGGGAACCTCCAATTACAATTTTGTGAATACGACTAAGTCAAAACTCATTAAATGATCCTATTGGATCCATAAAAATACTGTTACGAGGTCATTTTTACAAAACTCAAACCTCGATCAACATTTTCAACTAAGATACTAAGACAAAAACCAAAGGATCCAATTTGTTCCAAAAACTTTCCCGAGAAAAAACCAACCATCTCTGCAAGTCATAAAACAACAAATGCACATAGGGGAAGTTTCAAATGGGGAAAAAGTGCTCAAATACACAAACCGATCAGGTCATCACATTCTCCCCTTTTTAAATAAACATCCGTCCTCGAACGAGCAAGGAGACATATCTGAAGTGCCCACAAGATGAGCATAAAGGCTGGGTATATCATGCTTAGTCTCCCAAGTTGCCTCCTCGATCGATTGACCTCTCCATTATACCTTCACTGCTGCAATATTCTTTGAACTTAACATCTAGAGCTGCCTATCCTAGATACCATCGGCACCTTAACATAATTCAAATCCTTGTCCAAGTGGATTGAGTTGAAATATAAAACATGATACGGATCACCATATACTTTCGCATCATGGAAACATGGAACACCGAGTGAACTCCCTATAAACTGGGTGGCAATGCAAGTTTGCAAGTTACCTCACCCACTCTCTCAAGGATCTCAAAAGGACCAATATACCTAGGGCTCAACTTGCCCGTCTTCCTGAACCTCCTTACACCTTTCACGTGCAAAACTTTGAGTAAAACTCTTTCACCCACCATGAATTCCACATCATGAGCCCTCCGATCATCATAAGTCCTCTACGCGGACTGTGCCGCATGATGTTGATTCTAAATCAACTTCACCTTCTCTGGGGTATCTCTAACCAAATCAGTGTGCAACAACCTAGCCTCTCAGGCTCAAACCATCTAACCAGAGATGGAAACTGCCTCCCATATAAGGCCTTATAAGGAGCCATCAGGATGCTCGACTGATAGTTGTTGTTGTAGGCAAACTCTACGAGTGGTAAAAACTGATCCCATGAATCCCCCGAGATAAATAACACAGACACATAGAATGTCCTCCAAGATATGAATAGTACACTAGGACTGCCCGTCTGTCCGGGGATGAAAAGTCGCGCTCAGCTCTACCTGTGTGCCTAACTCACACTGCACAGCTCTCTAGAAATGCAATGTGAACTGTATGCCTCGATTGAATAGGCCTTTTAAGTTTGACGAGCATTTATTTAAGGCGTACGAGGAGCTTGAAAAGAGATTGGTGATAGCACCAACTATCACAACCCCAGACTGGGAGAGCCCTTTGAGTTGATGTGTGATGCTAGTGACATGGCAGTTGGGGTTGTACTGGACCAGAGGAAAAACAAAGTGTTCCACTCAATTTACTACGCTAGCAAAACTCTAAGCGCAGCTTAGATAAATTACATAGTTACAGAAAAAGTGTTTTTAGCAGTAGTATGGGTGTTTGACAAATTTAGCACCTACTTTGTGGGAACTAAAATTATCATCTACATATATCATGCAGCCACCAAGTATTTATTTTGAGAAAAAAGGATGCTAAGCCTAGAATATATATTGGGTTCTTCTTTTGCATGAATTTGACGTGGAAATCAAGGATTGAAAAGAAACAGAATATTAGGTTGCAGACCACTTGCCACGCTTGGAAGTCGCGCGCATTTTGATAAAGGGGGAAGAATTCGGGAAAGCTTTCCTGATGAGCAATTGCTTGCCATCACATCTGGCGCAACCCCCTGGTATGTTGACTATGTGAAATTCATTATAAGTGGGGTGACTGCGTCAAAGTTGTAACCGGGTGGTAAACGAAAATACATATATGATATTAGATTTTATCTATGGGATGAGCCGTTTTTATTTAAGCATTGTGCAGATTAGTTGGTGCATCCATATGTCTATGAGGAAGATATTGAAGCAATATTGCATGATTGTCATGCACCACCATATGGAGGGTACAATGGTGGAGTCAAAACGGCTGCAAAGGTGTTCCAGTCAAGATTCTATTAGCCCACTCTGTTTAAGGATGCACATGCTTTTGTGAAAAGATGCGATAAGTGCCAAAGAACGGGTACAATTTCAAGAAGGCATGAGATGCTTTTGAAGGGCATACTTGAGGTCGAAATCTTTGACATTTGGGGAATAGACATCATGATAGCATCAAGGACTATGGTAAAGTTTTGGAAGCTCTAAGAAGGCCATTTACAAGATCGCAAGCTAAAGAATTACAAACTAAGGTTGCTGGACTTCAATGGCTGAATCTTTTAATTATAGAGGACGAGCGCAAGCCCAAAGGAGATAAATTGTCCAAATTTTACAATTATTTGATGGTCCAGATTGAAGACCAAGACGAGGAAGATTGGTTCCCAAAATCAACCCTTGAATTCCACCAAAAGGGCACTTAGAAGAGCTTAAAATGAGCTTAAAAAAGGTCAAGAAGGGGGTGTTTCAAAAGGATCCCAATTGGAGTCCCAACCAATAGCCCAAACTAGTAATTATACGGCAAAAATCTGCCCCAAATGGATTTGGCCGCCCACCATTTTATTTTTATTAGTTTTTATTATGTTTTCTAGTATTTAGCTTAGCCTCCGAGTTAGGGTTTGCCTTGGGAGTCACCCTACCTAGTTTACGAACTTTTTACTCTGATAAATTGGAGTTCTTTTCATTCATCGTGGTACTTCATTATTGATTAACAATATTATACTTTGAGAGTTCTTTGAACCTTTGTTACTTTCGATTTGAATTATCTTTCAACCTTTACTAGTTCATAGTTCAAAGTAGTAAGATAACATCTTTATTGTGATACCATTGATTCCCTTATGGTATTCTTAGAAGGCGATTAATACTAGTTATTAATTGTTGTCTCGAGTTACTCGTAAAGCGGTCAAGATCCGAATCTATTATTTTGATTTATTTTTAGTAAAGGCGTTTGATTTCTTCAATAAATCATAACATTGTTGATTTGATATTATCAAGGCTATAGAACTTGCGTTCTTGGAATTCCTTCCCATAAATTTCCCATATCCTTTTTTTTCTGTACTTTAGTTCTAGTTGGTCAATTCCTTATTGTTATTTCTTCCTCATTACTTCTCAAACTCTTACTCTAGTTTGGATTCTCAACCTTGTTGTTATCACTTCATGGGGTCGTTTCCGTCATTGAATGGCCATCGTTACATTTTTTTGCAGTTTATTGTGTGTTGAAGCGGGTTGAGTCTGTGGCTTTGCCACCGAATGATGCTACAGTGGTGGTGAACTTTGTGAAAATAAATATTTTCACATGATTTTGAACACTGCGTGCTTTGATTAGTGATGCAGGTACTCACTTTTGTAATAAACTGTTGGGAAACCACTTGGCTAAGTATGGGGTGAGACACAAGGTCGCAACTGCTTATCATCCATAAATCAGTGGCAAAGTTGAAGTTTTGGATAGGGAGGTGAAGCAAATTATGGAGTAGACAGTGAGCAAGTGGGAAGGATTGGGCTAGTAAACTGGATGACACTATTTGGGCTTATCAAACTGTGTACAGAATCCAATTGGCGCTTCGCCATACAGGTTGGTTTATAGGATGGCTTGTCACTTGCCCATTGAGCTTGAGCACAAGGCATATCGGGCGATCAAGAAGCTCAACATCGATATGTATCTTGCTGAATAAAAACGGATGTTGCAACTAAATAAGCTCAAAGAGTTTCAATTGCATGCATATTGGAATGCGAAGTTGTATAAAGAGAAAACAAAGAGATGGCAAGACAAACATATTTTGCATCTTGAGATCGAACTAGGTCAAGCCGTTTTATTGTTCAATTCAAGGTTGAAGCTTTTTCCTGGGAAGCTTAAGTCTAGATGGTCGGGTGCATTGGAAGTAGTGTGGGCTACAAAGCATGAAGCTGTTGAGCTACGAGATCCTGAAAGCAATGGCACATTTTTAGTCAATGGCAAAGAGTCAAACACTATTAGGGTGGTGGTGTTCTTCATCCCAAAATATCGATAGACTTGGTAGATGCTTGAAGGAACACTCTGCATTGTGCCGTGACGTTAAATCAGGCGCATAATCGGAGGCAACCCATAGTGATGTTGTATACGTCATGCCATGACGTTAACTAAGGTGCTTGTTGGGAGGCAAGTCAATTCGTAGTGTAGTTTAGCTTAATTAGATTTTTAACTTTGATTTTAGGTACTAACGAGTCTTAGTTGGATTTTGATGTTTGAATGGGTACGCGAGCTTGAAAGAGGCCAATTAAACTAATGGAAAATTCCAAAACATGAAGGATCTCACTACAGAGCTGGCGTCGCCAAGCCTAGCGCCTAGTCCATCTCACGTTACACAAGGTGTCGGCCAGCCCACCTCCCGGTCCGGATCGCGTTACAATGGGCATCGCATTTCTCACGTTTCTCTAGGCGTCGTTCAGCCTATCGCCCGGTTCACCTCGCATCCCAGCTCGCGAGGCCGGGTAAGTTTGTTGTTGTTTCCTCTTTTAAAACCTTTCAACACCCGTTTTTAACCCCCTTAAACAAAATGAAACACAACACGCGCACAAACATTCTCTCAAAGACACAAAAACACACTACCATACTTATCCTTCTCCCTTTCTCTTAACCAAATTCCCCCCACTCTCATCTCACCAAAACACTCTCTCAAGAATCACCAATAATTGAAAACTCTCTCCTCCTCTACAACATTCAAGGTATGGATTTTTCTGTATTTCTCCTCTAGTTTGTGAATAATTGAGGTAAAAATTGCAAATTGCAAACTCTATGGATGCTTTGAAGGAGAAATTGTGCATGCTTGTCTAAACCACATGAAACCCATAGGATTGTTATTCTTGTTGCTCGTACGAGTGTTTATTCTTGAATCCCAATGGGTCGCGTCCCATGAAGTGTGAGGCAATCCCTCACCCCACATAAAAGCTTCAACCATACTAGTGTGGACCATGTGTATAATAGAATGCCTCAAAGGCATGTTGTGTCCCAATTGGAGCCCGAGTCTCTGGGATTGATAACTAGTAGGTTGTAAGCATCTCGAGAATCAAAATTAAGTGTGGGGTCGCCCACTCAAGCGGGGTTAAAGGGTTCCAGCATTGCACGTATATTGTAGTACGTCATGAGCTAGTTGTCTTGTAGCGTGAATTATTGCTTATATTCAAGGAGTGAAGTATGAGTAACCTCGAATTACTTGACAACCATATGCTAAATTGCTTAGTACGGGGTCGTACGACCATGTCTCTAATTGGTTAAATGCCTTCAAAAGTTGACTGACTTTCGCCTGTGCAGGTACAAAACAAAGATGATGCGACCAACTGACAATGGATAGGGCAAAGTTGTTGCCCCCACCAGAGGGAAGACATTGTCACGCCCTAAAATTGGGGAGGCAAGGCTGGCACGCGTGCCGTACTGGCCCTAGCGAACCACTCCCTAACTCATGATCGTACGACCAAAACTATAACATACATAGGTAGAGTTGGCTAAACTCATTCCTTTTTGTAACTATCACGGCTGAACATGGCAACAACTCATAATGTGATACTATGAGTGAGCAAAAGCTATATCAGCGATCCATCGTACTTAAAATATGAATATACATGGGCCGTCAAAGCCTCTGACATACTGTACCTAACGAACCTGTGCCTACAAAGCCTCCAAGAGCAATCGTCATCAAACGGGACTGGGTCATGGCTCCCCTTCGCTGTATGCAAACCTCATATATAATTAGGGCTCGTCAAACTGATTACCTACACCTGCAAGCATGAATGCAACATCCACAATAAAAACAACGTCAGTACGAATAATGTACCGAGTATGTAGGGCAAAACCAAAAGATAATAATAAGTCAACATTAATGAGAGATATATAAGAATCATCCTAAACCTCTGAAGTGCCATCGCATATTCATACTAATTATATTTATATATATAATGCCTCTCTTTGGGACTATTATCCATATCGTAACATGACTGCCCAACTGATAAGTGGTAACTGCCCGACCGGCCATTGCACGGTTGTAAATTCATGACTGCCTGACCGGCCATAACATGGTGGTAAATGAGGAAGCGTGACTGCCTAACCGGTCGTAGCTTGGTGGTAAATGCATAAATGTCACGCCGCGACCTCGGGGAGCATGACCGGTGCTCAGCCAAGATACACCGATCAAGCAAGCCTTTACATTACCTTCTGCCCAACTCACCCATGAATAAAGAGATGAATACATTTTTTTAGTTAGACAGTAAGAAATAATGTGAATAACACCTGTTCATTTCCATTAGTTACGTCGTTATCAAATCTCCAAAATAGTACATTATACAATCATAGTTAAAGTGGAACATATGATATGATTACAACATTTTTAGTTTAACCTTCCCAAAAATGTATACAACCCGCACTATGTATACGGAGCCTCTAACAGGAACAAAAGAGTGCTACGACAGTGCCGGCAACAAGGCCTAGCTAGACCTCAAAACGCTATGAACAAAGGATAAGAGATACAGGACGCCGAAATGAAGTGGGGCTCACCAAATCAGCTGAGGAGAGGGTGTGCTGCTATCACTGACTATGGAACCACTTGCATCCAATAAAGATGCAGTGCCCCTGACAAAAGAGACGTTAGTACATATAAAATAGTACTAGTATGTAAAAACCCTCTCAATAGAACGAGCAATAATAAACAGAGAATAAAACATGAAATTAATAAGATACTCAAACAGTATCAAGGTGTAGTGTTAGGGGAAATGTCAATTTCAAGTAAGTTTCATTTATTTAAGTTGGGAGATCCTTAGGACCGATACACTACCGTGTATTAGCACGGAGTCCGATCTCAGCCCGACCGGCTAAGCCGTCTCACCTCGAGACATATACTCACAATACCACCATGTACGCGGCATGGTGTCCAATCCCAGTGCGATCGGCTAACCCGTCTCACCATAATGTTGTGCGGTTCGACATCACATCACATCTCACTAGCAATAATCTCATCCCATTTCAGGGGAAACATCTCAACACACCAACCTCATCCCATGTAAGGGGAAACAGTCTCATCACATTAACACGGGGATTTACTCCTCAATCATTCCTACACCTGCACGTGTAGTTTCGGTGTTAGAGTTGTCCTGACCTAAACTTCATTGGTGGCTAAATGATACTCCCAAGGAATTTATTGTCAAAAAAAATTACCTCTCATTTCATATTCTTTTACATGTCATTCATTTTATTGGCACCATTGGCCATAACGCAATATCATTCTTGGCACGTTGGCCGTACTTTGTAATTCATGATCATCTATTTCACATTCAAACATTATTATGGATTCTCAACAACAAACATTTCTATTCAAGACTTTAGGCACACGCTTGAGAAATTTAGGGTCTTAGGTACATGTGATCTCTTAAACAATTTGATATGATCACTTTCTTTTCGACTTGACATGAAGTCACAACATTTTAACACATACTCATACTTTGAACACGCTCCTGAAGAATAACAGAACATGATAAGAATATTCCGGAAAAAATTTTGAACATATTCATATATATACATTTTTGGACACATAACTTATTCATATAAGGTAATTCATAATGGACAACTCGAGACTTACAAGAATATCGTGAGAATTCAAATATAAGAGAGAAGTTTAGCCAACATACCTCGCCTCGAGCTTTTGAAATTACTACAAAATTCTGGAAATCTTAGCCACTTCGATCTATTTAGAGATATAGTAAAAAATTGAACATAAATTAGGAAGGGGTTCATAGTTCTAGCTCACTAGAACATTTTATGAAACACTAGTTGTGCATTAAGGTTTCAGGTCCTCCTATGGTAGATTCTTTCATTCCACTACCCAAAGTTTACCCAAATTAGCTCAACAATCTTCCCAGTACATTTGATGGTACATGCATGTAAAATAAACAACTCCCACACCCATGAATTGCTTGGCTTATTACTTATTTTCACTAAAATCATGAAATTGAGGGCTATGGAGTAGAACCTTACCTCTAGGACGAAGACCTAATGAATTCTTCTTGTAAATTCTTCAATTTGAGGTACAATTGATGAATGATGAGCTTAGAAACTTCCCCTCTCACTCTATGGCACTCCCACTCTCTAGAAATATAAGTTTTAAACTGCTAAAATCATCCCTAAGGATGTTTTATAAGAATGGGGTCGGGACCAAAAATAAGAAAAATGAAGCCCCGATAAAGATCTGCGGTTGCATATGCGACCAGATAATGCTTATGCGTTCCGCATAATGGCCCTATGAAACTAGGCACCCCTGCCTCACTTTGCGACCGGTCTGTGGTACGCAGACCTATTCTGCGGTAGCATAATTCGCCGCATATCCTTCCTCCAGAGTTTCTTTGTGCTGGATCTGGGAGGAGTTATGGGGGCCCACAAAATGATTATGCGGCCGCATAATGGGCCGCATAATGGTAACAAAAAATTTCCAAATTTCTACCTTGGTCTGCGGCAGATATGCTATCAGCATATCAGTTTTCTGACCGCTGAATGGACCGCAGAAATGCCCTGTATTACCAAAATTTTTCTTCGACTCCACAAACGCATAAGACTACTTAGGCACCACGAAATCCCATATTTTAGGTAAAATTTTACGGGGCATTACAATTACTGCCCAACCAGCCGTAGCTCAATGGTAAATGAAGATGCATGACTGCCCAACCGGCCATAGCTTGGTGGTAAATGAGTAACTCCCCCACCGGCAGTAGCTCGGTGGTAAATGCATGACTACCCAACCGGCCGTAGCTCGGTGGTAAATGCATGACTGCCCAACGCCGTAGCTCGATGGTAAATGAAGATGCATGACTTCCCGACCGGCCGTAGCTCAGTGGTAAATGAAGATGCATGACTACCCAACTGGCGGTAGCTCGGTGGTAAATGAATATGCATGACTGCCCAACCGGCCGTAGCTCGATGGTTTATGAAGATGCATATAACACTACAATATGAACATTACCATCTTTATCGTATGCCTCAATAGAGGCCTAGGAACATACTTAGACATGCTTTGTATTACATTTCATAGGAATAAATAACGTAGACATCCATTACTACTAAGAGTATAACCTTTATGGAATAATATTACGTTTATGTTTTGTTGCTTGAATCATGCCAAAAGATGGAAGGATTAGCCTTAACATACCTTTGTTTCTTCTCTAACAATAGCACACAAGTTCCAGTATGTTCTACAAATGATAATCTACACTCTATAAATTGTTTGGATCAGAATCGAATCCATAAACCAATAATTGGATTCATATCATCCTATGATGGCAATTCAACACTACTAGCTCTTCTCCTCTACTCACAACACAACTATACTTCACAATTTTTAGCCATAGGATACCGTAAGAAACCACTCAAAACCGTTCATCAACTACAACACTTCATCAATGGAGATAATCTTAGAATGTTAACTCTTAGTGATTTACAATACTTTCGCTAGGGTCTCCTCTGTAAACAAAACTAAAACTTAACCTCTATATGAAGTCTGGACTATCCACAACCTTATGCACTTGAGTATCTCATATCTTCTTCACCTTTACCTTACCTCTAAATCTCGCATCGCATCTTGTGTCGCTTTCATAACGTCCCTTCCGCGAAGGCAGAAATTACATCCACGCTTAAAGATCTACTGTGATACTAGCACCTCGGGTGCATAAACAATCTGGCGGAAGCTTCATACTGACTTCTTACGACTCAGCTTTATGGCACGATTTGGAAATAAAAGAAGGGTAACATTCCCTAGATGCCCTATAGCCTCTCAATTATAAATGTGGCACGCAACACACCCTATAATCGAGACTCTACTAGGCACATATTTGTAGACTCCCTAGGACACGACATGCTCTGATACCATTTTGTCAAGCCCCAAACCTGGGGAAGGGTGGCTGTCACTCGGGCCGTTCTGGCCCAAGTGAACCACTCTGTAACTCATGATCGTTGGACCAAAACTACAACATACATAGGTCGAGTTGGCTAAACTCATTCTTTTTTGTAATTATCACGGGCCACATGGCCGCAACTCAAAGTGTATTCGACATCAAGGCCTCTGACATACTGTACATAAATAACCTGTGTCTGCAAAGCCTCAAAGTGTATTCGACATGAAACGAGATAGGGTCCCGCCCTACCCATATGTCTGTAGCAAAATTCTAACACGATAATTTATAGACTCGGCTGCACTGCAAATGAAGTGGAGTCTTACCGATCCTTCACTGAATGCTAACCTCGTCTACTATGAGGGCTCGTCAAACTGATTACCTACGCCTGCATGCATGAATGTAGCTTGCACAACGAATAGACGTGGGTACTAATAATGTACCGAGTATGTAAGGTAGAACTGAAATATAACAATAAGTCAACATTAATGAGAGAGATATAAGAAACAACCTGAACCTCTGAAGTACCATCGTATATGCATACTAATATTTCTTATATATATATTTCCTCTCTTTGGTACTATTATCCATATCGTAACATGACTGCCCAACTAATTAGTGGTAACTGCCCGATCGGCTGTCGCACGATGGTGAATGCATGACTGCCGACCGGCCATAGCACAATGGTAAATGCATGACTGCATTACCGTCTGTCGCATGATGGTAAATGCATGGTTGCCCTACCAGCCATGGCTCGGCAATAAATGCATGACTTCCCAACCGGCCGTAACTCGATGGTAAATGAAGATGCGTGACTACCCAACAGGCTGTAGCTCATTGGTAAATACATGATTGCCCAACCGCCCGTAGCTCGGTGGTAGATGAAGATGCATGATTGCCCAACCGGCCATAGCCCGATGGTAAATTAAGATGCATGACTACCCAACCAACCGTAGCTGGTGGTAAATGAAAGTGCATGACTGTCCAACCGGCCGTAGCTATGTGGTAAATGAAGGTGCATGACTTCGCAACTGGCGGCAACTCAGTAGTAAATGATGATGCATGACTGGCCAACCGGTCGTAGCTCAATAGAGACTTAGTAAGATACTTAGACATGCTTGTATTAAATTTCATAAGAATGAATAACGTAGACATCCTTAACTACTAAGAGTATAATCATTAGGGAATAATATTACGTTTACGTTTTGTTGCATGGATAATGCCAAAAAAAGGAAGGATTAGCCTTAACATACCTTTGTTGCTTGGCTAATAATAGCTCACGAGTTCCAGTGTGCTCTACAACTAATAATCTACTTTGTATAAATGGTTGGGATCACAATTGAATCAATAAACCAAGAATTGGATTCACTGCCACATTTTATCGAACACTTTGAGTGCATAAGCTTCATATCATCCTATAATGGCAATTCAACACTACTAGCTCTTCTCCTCTACTCACAACACAACTGTAATTCGCAATTTTCAGCCATAGGATACCTTAAGAAACCACTCAAACCATTCAACAACTACAACACTTCATCAATGGAGATAAACCTCAGCCTTCCTAGTCACCTTTCTCAATTCGACTAAACAAGACATAGATGAAATTGAATACATATAGTGGGAGTTAAATCTTACCTCAAGGAAGAAGAACATAGCTGTACCTATGAAGCTAAGAACATGGCATCAACTATGGAGCTAAAAAGATGGCAGCAACTTTGAAGCCAAAACGTAGCAGCAACTAGGTTTTATCTACTTCTCCCAATTGTTCTACTTGAAATCTTATATATATCTATATGTAGTAGTAATTTAGGATTTTGCTAGACTATATTAAATAGGAGGGGTGGCCAACTTATTTAATTCAATGCTTATCCCAAAAGTATATGGATACATAAGATGAAGTTAGGTAGAATCTACTTAAAGATTACTAAGTTCCATTCTTATCTATATGATGTATTTAGAATGCTATATGTGTATATCCCACATGCTATCTTTCTGGACTTTAGTTAATCCTCCTTATCCTCATGATTCCACGTGGATTCATACAAATGACACTTATCCACTTATAACTAATTCCAAATTCTCCAACTTTATACCAACATTTAACCAATTATTCACAAAATAATTTCTAGGTCTCGTTTCACTTAAATACTAATATACTTCATATACATTACAATCATGGTCATGTGCTATATCACTAGTCCAAAAATACGGAGTATTATAATTTGGACCGCTTTTTTATTCAAAAATGTCAAACTTCGACGAAACTCATTCTGTTCGATTCGTTTACCCTCTGACCTTCACGAATTTACTTATCACTTGTTATAAATAGCATAAATACTTATAACCTCAAAAATAATCTTGTCCTTTAACTTATGTCAATTATCTTACGTCAAATCAAACGTTCAAAAGTAGGGGATGTAACAAACACAACCTCCATTCCACCACCACAGAAACGAATTGGGGGAGAGTCCATAACCAGTCAGGCTGAGGGACTGATGGCAGTTGCAGCAATGGCAGCCTCACGTCCTAGGCCCTAAGGGCAGCGGGAGTATGGAATTAAAAATATACCCCCCCCCCTCTCTTAAGGCATGATACAAGCTTTGTCACCCTACCACATCCATCCTGATATGGTTGTTGAGGAGCCGCCTACGAGCTAAGTATCTGGCAAAATGGAAATTTGTTCATAAGCTTGGATTGGGATTTGTGTTTGGGAACCCCGGAGATATTAATGCGAATCTTGTTCGTGAGTTTTATATCGGATTTTATCTAGACGATCCAGAGCAGTATGTTCCTATTTGGAGTACATTTATTGACTTTTTAGCCACATCTATATGCAACTACATGGGAACTCTAGATGTCCAAAATGTGTCTCTGGGCAATTTCATTGCCCCCCCCCCCCAACATATCGAGAGCTGAAACACCCTTTATGTGGTGTCAATTCTGTAGCCGCCTGGGTCCTTGACAAGCAGACCCGCCATCATAAGAAATTTTCGAACAAAAAGATAAAAATAGAGGCACGGTTTTGGTTGATGTTGATGAACACTCGATTGCTGCCATGCAATCTTGACACTTTGATCGGGAGAGATAGGGTGTGCTTCCTGTACTTTCTTATGACTGGCCAAAAAGTTAATGTGGGCCATTTGATACGTCACTAGATGATGCTTGTGAGAATGAGTAAGAAGGTTGATAGGCTATTTTGTGGCAATATGTTGACTCAATATCCGAGGAACGAAGAGGTAGAAGAGGAGAAAGAGTTTGATATAATCATCACAGCACCCCTCCATGGGATAGACATGACCAGCATCCGGTAGAAGAAGGAGACTGATGTGGCTGCACTCACTGGTGCTGAGAGAAATGCTCGAGATGATAGATTTATGGCCCATTTTTATGGGATGTAGGACCTGTAGCTGCATATTGGAGGGCGGTCGGCTACTCACGAGGAGAGGGACAATTTGTATGCGCGATACTCGTTCAATACCCATGCACAACATCTGGTGGGTCTTGGTGAAGGCTATCGATTGCCCGAGAATGAAGATGCTAACACGCCTTAGTGTTCCGAGGTTAAGCTGAGTAGTCTGATGATGAAGTTGATGAGGATGTTGAGCCAAGGATGATGACGCAGACTGGGCAGCAGCGAACATGGCCTTCTATGATGAGGGTGATAACGAGGAGTGACTAGGGAGTTTTTAATTACACCTCACTTGTTTTTCATTGTTTTATATACATTGAGGAGACTGCACAAAATTAAGTGTGGGGTGAGGATTCTCTTGATCATGTATATTCTAGGTTAGTGTTAGTTAGTATATTTTTTTTTAGTTTAGTAATTTTTAGCCTAGCTTCTTGTTTTTTTAAGTTGTAGTTAGCCTAATGAAAAAAAAATAGAATATAGAAAATTGAAAAAAAAAATTATTAGAAACATTTAGACTTTTCCCGAAGATGAATCACTTAGGCGATTCTCTTGAGGGATTAAAGTCTAACCAAAAATAAAATAAAAAAATTGAAAAATAAAAAAATCCAAAAGTATGTCTTTTATTTTCCTTTTAGGTCGTAATAATCCCCCATGATTTTTCTTTGTGCCTCAGTTCTTTTCCATGGGATGTAGTTTGAACCGGGTCGTAGTTTTTATTTTTAGAGTATATTAGAAATTTAGGAAATAAAAGGAGGAAGATTGTTGAACCTAGGACCCTTGACTTGTTTGATAATAGCATATTTAGACTTTGGCATGTGTAGTATCGTCCCTATGTGTTTGAAATCATTCATGATGCCTTGGTGAAATTGGATAGCATGTCTTGTGATGCCTATATCTCGTTTTCTTGTCTTATATTTACTTTGTGCTTAATTCTTAATATATCGTGGCTCCGTGAATACTTACATTGTTTGAGAGTCGGAATGAGACCATTCATAGTGAGTCATGTGCCATCTGTGGTAGGTTTATGTGTAGTCCATGTTATTGTAATTGACTATAGAACTTTCCCAGTAGGTGATGCTTGGTTTGAAAAATTATGTTAAGCTTTCTTTGATCTTTTTGAGCGTAATTGATTATCACAAATAAAATCTATCCCTAGTAAATTCTTTTGAGCCTAGAGACTTTTATTTCACACCTACATTACAGGCTTTTACCCTTTTTGTTCGTAATTGATATTTTTTTATCCTTATACCTCTTAAAGTACATTAATTTGTAAAATGAAGCGCTAAAAGAAGTAAGGACGGAATTTGGAGGGATTTCGAGTGGAATCAACGGAAGAAAGAAAGGTGCACTTATTTTCTACAATAGTACACTAGTAGCAGAATTGAAAAAGGAAAAATAATAGTTGAAAAAAAAAGAGAGAAGGGAAAAATAGGTACATGAATAAGTTGTTGTCTTGTTTTTGCTAGTGGGGTATAAATTAAAGTGGTGCTTAAAGAAATAGGGCATGTTTTTGGGGAATGATCGTGTTTGTAAAATTGAAGTGGATTGAAGAATTTGCATTTAAAGTTTATTATGTGATGTGTTGAACTGCTTAGCTCCTTAGCCCACATTACAATCATATAAAGTCCAAATTGATTTTAGATCGAATGAACCTACATTAGTGAAGATTTACATTATGGGCAAGCCTATAGTACCAATTGCATGGATGTGACTTCTTTATGAGACTGCGAGATTTACATTCATAGATGTGAGTACTTAAATTATATTTGATCATGATATTCGAATGTGTGGATTCAACTTACTCTCTTGTTCTTATTGTGATGACACATGGTTTCACGAGGGATAGTTAATGTTATTAGACTTCTCTGCTATGTTAGCTGTTCAAACCATGAGTGCATTGTGAGGCTAAGATTGTCATAAGCATGTTATCTTAGTTGTGAATAATTCTTTGAAGAATGGCATAAGTAAAGGGGAAGTGTACATGATAGCATATGCTCTTGCATAATTGTCGCTATCAACCATGATCATTGCTGTAGTTTGCTTTGTGTAAATGTAAAGTGCTTAAGAATAGAACTCGAGGACGAGCAACATTTAAGTGTGGGGCAGTGATGTTTGGCTATAAGTGTATATTTTTAGTGAATTGCTTACAATACATTTTAAGCTTTTAGTGATTAAATGTGCGACGTTTGAGCTTGATTGTGTTGTTTTAAGTGTAGGATTGTTGAAGGATGAAAATGAATAAATGTTGCACACATGGACGTCAAATATGCACAAGAAGAGCACCAAAAGGCAGATAAATTTGACCAGGCGCTAGAATGGACGATTCCTGGTCCTGGGTGTGTTCCACCAACTATTACACTGGGCGATGCCCACTCTGCAGCACGCCTCACACCAGGCCTCACGAGCTTTATACTTGGATTAGGGCTTGGGGTCACCGACCCCCTAAACATGATTAGTGAAGCGATGGTTAATTTTGGAGGCGAGAAAAGGCAAAGAAACACAAACGGATCATGGAATTCATCAGTTCTTCCATCTTCCATCTAGTATTCATAGATTTTATGTCTAAAAACAATATTTTGATATATTTTCATAAACAAAGTGGCCATGAATATGATTATGATGGGTTTATTGGTTGTAACAGACTATTGTTGTTTGGCTGTAGAGGATCATGCTTGATTTTGTCATATTAATTAGTTTATTCAATCTTGCACTTAATTATTCTATTGTGTAGCTAACAATAGCGTATAGTCTATGAATTTATAGTTGAACTCGAAAGTGGGAACTATAGATTGTGTATAAGATTGAATACAATAAGTTCTTGAATCCAGGCATCTAAGAATAGATTAGCGATTTGGATAGACATATTCTAGTTGCCTTACTTGGTTATTTTTGTAGGCATTACACATGCGTTCCTTGTTAATTTTGATACTTTAATCATATAGTCTTAGGTTAGCTTGAATAGGAGAGTGAAGCGTCGAAAGAACTTTGTGAGCATAATAAACCCTTGCTAATCAACAAATTAGATAAATCAAGTGATTAAACCAACCGAAAGAACGCAATAGGAGAGACATTAGTCCCATAACTTCAGAATATTCCCATCTCATTGAATTCTTCCTAATTGTTTGTTTGCTCTACTTGCGAATCTTATTTTTTTAATTGCTTATTTGTTTCGTAGTAATTTAGTGAATAAAAATCACAATCATACTCTTCACAACCACTTGAGCAATAAATTTATTAATAGCTTAGATTGGACAATAGTTGAACAGATCCTCATGGGAACGATACTTTCTCATTACTTTCTTACTTGTCGACCGCCTATACTTGCTTGTGCGTTTTGACCCAACACAAATATGACCACATGGTCACAAATGCGACGAGACCAAGACCAATGCTGACTTAGCAAATGCGACAAGGGCGTCGCATTTGCGACATCTAAAACGCCCCTTCCCTCTTCATAATTGTGATGCTGGTGCTCGCAATTGCAACAACTGCAGCACCAACATACCAGCAACTTGGAACAAACAAGTTCAATCCAATCCGAAACACGTCTGTAAGTCAACCGAGCCCTCGAGGCTCCATAACAACATCCACACAAGTCAAAAAATATCATACGGACTCGCTCACGCGATCAAAGTACAAAATTAACATATGAAACCACGAATCGTACAGCAAACACATGAAATTTCACAATGAACTCAAGCATCGCTAGAATCACAGCCAAGCGTCCGATTTCTATCAAACCAACTCGAAATGACATCAAATTTAGTAGAAAAGTTCAAAATAAGAAAACCGACCTATTCCATGTCCCGGAACAAAAATCCGAAGCCGATATTCAAATTACGAATTTTTGACAAAACGAGCCAAATCAACCTAAGAACTTCCGAATATAAATCGGGCATATGCTTAAGTCCAAAAGCACTATACAAACCTATTAGAATCATTTAAACACTGTTCCGAGGTTGTTTTCACAATTGTCAAACCTAGGTCAACATTTCCAACTTGAGCTTCTAAGACAAGAACCAAAGGATCCAATTCATTCCAAAACATCCCTGACATAAAACCAACCATTCCCGCAAGTCATATAATGACAAATACACATAGAGGAAGCTTCAAACAGGGAAACGGGGCTCCAATACACAATGACCGGTCGGGTAATCGAACGGGCAAGGAGATATAACTGAAGTGCCAAAAAGATGAAGATAAGGGCTATGCATCTCTCGCTCGGTCTCTCATGCTTCCTCCTCAGCCGGTTGACCTCTCTATTGTATCTTTACTGATGCAATATTCTTTGACCTTAACTTCCAAACCTGCATGTGCAAGATAGCCACCAGCTCCTCAACATAAATCAAATTCGTGTCCTATTGGACTGAGCTGAAATCAAACACATAAGACGGATCACCATAATACTTCTGGGGCATGGAAACATGGAACACCAAGTGAACTCCTGATAAACTAGGTGGAAATGCAAGTCTGTAGGCCACCTCACCTACTCTCTCAAAGATTATAAAAGGACCAATATAAATATGGCTCAACTGGAAATTCTTCCTGACCCTCATCACAGCCTTCATGGATGAAACACTGAGCAAAACTCTCTCACCAACAATGAATTCCACATCACGAGCCCCCCGATTAGCATAACTCTTCTTCCTAGACTACGCCGCACGAAGCCGATCCTAAATCATCTTCACCTTCTCCAAGTCATCTCTAACCAAATCAGTGCCCAATAACCTAGCCTTCCCAAGCTCAAACCATCCAATCGGAGTATGACATCACCTCCCATATAAGGCCTTGTAAGGAGCCATCTAGATGCTTGACTGATAGTTGTTGTAGGTGAACTCTTTGAGCGGTAGAAACGGATCCTTGTACCCCCGAAATCAGCACCACATGCACGTAGCATGTCCTCCATGATCTAGATAGTGCGCTCTGACTGCCCCTTAGTCTAAGGATGAAATGCCTTGCTCAGCTTGACCTATGTGCCTAACTAACATTGCACAGCTCTCAAAAAATGAAACGTCAAATGCGTGCTTCGATCGAAGATAATGGACACTAGAATACCATAAAAACGAACAATCTCACGAATATAAATCGGAGCCAGCTGATTCAAAGAGTAGGTAGTCACGACCTGAGTGGAGTATGCAGACTTGGTCAGTCTGTCCACAATGACCCACACTGCATCGAATTTCATCAAGGCACGTGGAAGTCCAGCTACAAAATCCATGGTGATATGCTCCCACTTTATCTCTATAATATCAAGCCTCTGAAGCAAACCGCTCGGTCTCTGATGCTCATACTTCACGTGCTTATAGTTCAAGCGCTGAGCCATATACTCCACAATATCTTGCTTCATTCTCCTCCACGAGTAGTGCTACCTCAAGTCCTGGTACATCTTTGAGGCACCTGGACGAATGGAATACCACGAACTGTGGGCCTCTACAAGAATCAACTCAAGCAACCAATCCACATTAGGCACACAAATCAAGCACTGCATCAGCAATACCCTATCACCAATAGAAACCTCATTGGCATCATTGTACAGCATCGTGTCCTTACGAACAAGCAAATGGGGATCATCATACTGACGTGCCTTGCTACGCTCAAACAAAGAAGACCGAGAAACCACGTAAGAAAGAACCCGGCTAGGCTTCAAAATATCCAACCTCACAAACATGTAGGCCAAAGATAGAACATCCAAAGTTGACAGCTTCTCCCTAACTGGAATACAAGCAAAACTACCCATGCTCTAAGCCTTTCTACTCAAGGCATCAGCCACCATATTGGCCTTCCCTAGATGATAAAGAAGGGTTATATCACAGTTCTTTAGTAGCTGTAACCTCCTTCATTGCCTCAAGTTCAGATCTTCTGCTTGAAAAAGTGTTGTAGACTACTGTGGTATGTGTACACCTCACAAGACACGCCGTAGAGATAGTGCCTCCAGATCATCAGCGCCTGAACAATGGCTGCCAACTCAAAATCATGTACTGGATAGTCCTTCTCATGGGGCTTCAACTGATGTGAAGCATAAGCAATCACTCTACCCTCCTGCTTCAATACACATCCAATGTCAATCCGCGAAGCATCACAATAGACTGTATAAGAACCCGATGTTGAAGGTAAATAAGAACTGGAGCTGTGGTCAAGGCATTTTTGAGCTTCTGAAAGCTCTCCTCACACTCTTCAAAGGAGCTGCAATGGATGAAAACCCCTCCACAAAATGGTGATAATAGCCGGCCAAGCCTAGAAAATTCTGGATCTCATTAGCAGAAGACAATTAGGGCCAACTCTGAACTGTCTCCACCTTCTTCGGATCCACCTTAATCCCCTCACTAGACACCACATGAACCAAAATGCCACCATCAAAACTCACACATCCCAAAAATGCCACCAAATGAGACTCTCGCGGTCTGTACTCTAGAGCAGCGGGTCAATGTTGATTATGTCCCGGAGGTTATGCCAGCACAGCTTGTTATTCCGGATAAGCCCGAGGTTAGGGCAGTGGCATTTGAGAAGGAGCAGCATAGACTTGAGAGGTTCAAGAAGTATCATCCTCCTACTTACAATGACCTGTATTCAGAGGATGCGTAGGGTTTTCTAGAGAAGTGCCAACGTATTCTCCGCATCACCGATATTTTGGAGATGAGTAGAGTATTACTATATTCTAGCTGTCAAGAGCAGCGTATTAGTGGTGGCGGGCTTACGAGGAAGGTAGCCAGTCGATGCAGCTTCACTCACATGGACATAGTTTTCAGAGATATTCTTGAGAGAGTTTTACCTCAGACCACTTGAGATGCATAGCGCACGGAGTCGGAGCAGCTCAGCCAGGGTACTATGATAGTGTCAGAGTATGCCATCAGATTTACTGAGTTGTCTAGACATGCACCTACCCCTGATTTCTACAGTCATAGAGCGAGTCCGCCAGTTCATAAAGAGGTTCAACTACTGTATTAAATTCAGCATGGCTCGAGAGTTGGAGACAAATACTCTGTACCAGCAGGTGGTAGAGATTGCACGGAGCTTGGAGGGTATGCAGGGCCGTGAGAGATAGGACGGGGGAAGCCAAGAGGCCTCAGAATTATGGTAGATATAGTGGTGCCCGCGCCCCAGACGCAGTCCGTCATGGTAGAGGCTTTGTGAATCGTCTAGTTCATTCAGCACTTCTAGCTTCTAGCGGTACTCCGGCTATTTCGAGGTCTCAAGTTGCACATTTAGCTCAGCCATTATCTAGTGCACCTCCTACACAGGATTGCTTTAGTGGTCACTCTAGTCGACTAAGCCATAGTTATCTTCAGTTGCCATGCCCACCGTGAGATTGTTTTGAGTGCGGGGATACTAGAATATGGTGAGGGACTGCCCCAGACATAGGAAGGGTGCACCTCCACGGACTACTCAAGTTCCACGTATTCCACTAGGTCCACAGTCATCACAAGCCATTCTTGCTGCTCCAGTTACCGCTCCACCTGCACAGTTAGCTCGAGGTAGAGGTCAGGTGGGTAGAAGTCGCCCTAGAGGGGGAGGCCAGGCCAGATTCTATGCTTTTATGGTTAGGACGGAGGCAGTCATATTAAACGCAGTCATCACGGGTATGGTTCTGATTTGACATAGGGATGCATTAGTCTTATTTGATTTGGAATCCACTTATTCATATGTTCATCATACTTTGCTTCATATTAGGATACATCTCATGATTCTCTGAGTTCTCCTACAAATGCGTCCACGGCTGTGGGAGATTCTATTGTTATGGAGCATGTGTATCGGTCGTGTTTAGTTGTTATTGGTGGTTTTGAGACAAAAGTTGATCTATTGCTACTCAATATGGTATACTTTGATGAGATCTTTGGCATGGACTGGTTGTTGCCCTATCATGCTATTCTTATCACGCCAAGACTATGACATTGGCTATGCCAGGTTTGCCACAGTTAGAGTGGAGGGGTACGTTGGACTATATTCCTATCAGGGTTATGTCCTTACAAAAGGCTTAACGAATGGTTGAGAAGGGGTGTGATGCATATCTAGCCTTCGTGAGAGATATCAGTGCTAATACTCCTACCATTGAGTTAGTTCCAATAGTGAGAGACTTCCCAGATATATTTCCAGCAGATATTCCGAGCATGCCGCTGGATAGAGATATCGATTTTGATATTGACTTATTGCCGAGAACTCAGCTTGTTTCTATCCCACCCTACCGTATGACACTACTAGAGTTGAAGGAGTTGCTTGATAAGGGTTTTATTCAGCCTAGTGTTTCGATGTGGGGTGCTCCGGTTCTGTTTGTGAAGAAGAAGGATGGTTTTATGCACATGTGTATTGATTATCGACAGTTGAATAAGGTTCCAGTAAAGAACAAGTACCTATTATCGTGCATTGATGACTTATTCGACCAGCTTCAAGGTGCCAGAATGTCTCAAAGATTGATTTGAGTTCAGGGTATCATCAGCTAAAGACAAGGGAACGCATTTGGGTCCATGGTGCAAAGACTCGGTATGCTCACTATGAGTTTCTTGTGATTTTATTTGGGTAGACCAACGCCCAAACAACATTTATGCACATGCTGAACTATGTATTCCAGCCATATCTTGGTTCATTTGTTATTGTGTTTATTGACGACATCTTGGTGTATTCCCGCAGCCGGGGGAATCGTAAGCAGTATCTAAGAATTATGTTCTAGACCTCGAGAGAGAAGTTGTATGAAAACTTCTTAAAGTGTGAATTCTGGCTTGATTCGGTGATGTTTTTGGGTCATGTGGTCTCGAGTGAAGGGATCAAGGTAGATCCCAAAAAGATTGAAACAGTTCAGAGTTGGCCTAGACCATCTTCATCTACTGAGATTAAAACTTTTCTTGGTACGGCCGGGTATTATCGGCATTTTATAGATGGTTTCTCATCCATTGCTGCACCTATTACTAGATTGACCCAGAAGGGTGCTCCTTTCAGATGATCTGAGGAGTGTGAGGCGAGCTTTCAAAATATCAAGACTGCTTTAACTACAGCCTTGGTGTTGGTGTTGCCTACAGGTTCGGGGTCTTACACTGTGTATTGTGATGCATCGCATATTTGGCTTGGCACAGTGCTGATAAAGAATTGTAGGGTGATTACCGATGCATCTCGGCAGTTGAAGGTCCATGAGAAGAATTATCTAGTGCACGCCTTGTAATTGGCAGTTTTTGTTCATGCAATAAGATTTGGAGGCACTACTTGTACGGTGTTCTATGTGAGGTCTATACCGACCATCGGAGTCTACAGGATCTGTTCAAGCAGAAAGATTTTAATTTGTCGCAACAATGATGGTTAGAGTTGCTTAATGACTATGATATCACTATTTTGAATCATCCCTGGAAGGCGAACGTGGTGGCCGATGCCTTGAGTAGAAAGGTAGAGAGTCTGGGTAGTTTGGCATATCAACCGGCAACAGAGAGGCCACTAGCATTGGATGTTCAGGCCTTGGATAATCAGTTTGTGGGATTGGATGTTTAGAAGCCCAGCCAGGTTATTACTTGTTGTGTTTCTTGGTTTTCCTTATATGAGTGCATCAGAGAGCATCAGTACGATGACCACCATTTATTTGTTGTTAAAGACACGGTACAACATAGTGATGCCAAGGAGGTTTCTATCAGATATGATGGTGTGTTGCGGACGTAAGGCCGATTATGTGTGCATAATGTAAATGGATTACTTGGGTTGATCCTTGAGGAGGTCCACAGTTTATGGTACTCCATTCATTCGGGTGCTACTAAGATGTATCAGGATTTGAGGCAGCACTATTGTTAGAAGAGAATGAAGAAAAATATAGTGGAGTATGAGCTCGCTGCCTAAAATGTCAGGAGGTGAAGTCTGAGCATCAGAGGCCAGGTCGTTTGCGTCAGAGACTTGAGATTCCCGAGTAGAAATGGGGGCGTGTTACCATGGAATTCATCATTGGGCTCCCGTGGATATTAAAGAAATTTGATGATGTATGGGTGATTGTGGACATGTTGACCAAGTCAGCTCATTTCATTCTGGTGGTGACCACCTACTCTTCAGATCAGCTAGCTTAGATCTATATCCGTGAGCTTATTTGTCTCCATTGTATGCCAGTATTCATTATCTCTGATCGAGGTACGCAATTCACATCACATTTTTAGAGAGCCTTGCAACATGAGTTAGGCACATGGGTCGAGTTGAGTATAGTATTTCACCCTAGACAGACGGGCAATCCGAGCTCACCATTCAGATATTTGAGGAAATGCTTCAAGCCTATGTTATAGATTTCGGGGTTCTTGGGATCAGTTGTTGCCACTTACGAAGTTCGCCTACAACAACAACTACGAATCGAGTATTCTGATGGCTCTTCCTGAGACCCTATATGGGAAGTGTATAATGAGGTTTGTGAAGAAGGCCAAGTTGAGCCCTAGGTATATCGGTCTTGAGATCATTAAGAGAGTTGGGGGGTGGCCTACAAGCTTGCATTGCCACCCAGCCTATCAGCGGTTAACTCGGTGTTTTATGTTTCTATGCTCCAGAAGTATTATGGTGATCCGTCCCACGTATTAAACTTCGGCTCAGTCCAATTGGAAAAGGATTTGACTTATATTAAGGATTCCCTGGATATCTTGGACAAACAGGTCCGGAAGTTGAGATCAAAGAACATTGCTTCAGTGAAGGTTGAATGGAGGGTCATCCGGTGGAGGAGGCGACCTGGGAGACCGAGCAGGATATGGGGAGTCTATACTCACCTTTTCATCACTTCAGGTTTGTCTGTATGCACGTTTGAGGATGAATGTTTGTTTTGAGAGGGGAGAATGTAACGACCCGACCAGTCGTTTTGTGCAATTCTACCCCGTTTCCCTTTTTATGCTTCACATGTGTGTAATTTAGGTTTTATGACTTGAGGGGTTGATTTATTTCATTTCGGGAAGATTTCGAGTTGAATTGATCCCTTTGGTTCTTGGCTTAGAAGCATAAATTAGAAGTATTGACCAAACATTGACTTTTGTGAAAAACGACCCCAAAACGGTATTTTGATGGCTCTGATAGCTTCGTAATTTTGGAGTTGGATGTATGCTCGGGATCGAATCCGGATGTCTGTAGGTTGATTTGAGTTGTTTTGCTAAAATTTTGCAATTTCAAGTTAGTAGTTTGACCATAGGTTGACTTTTAGCTATCGGTTTTGGAATTTTTTTTTGGGCTTGGAATAGGTTCGTTATGCTATTTAGAACTTGTCAGCAAAATTTAGTGTCATTTGGAGTTGATTTGATATTATTTAGACGCTTGGTTGCAATTATAGAGGTTGTTGAACTTTACTTCTAAATTCATGTGTTTTAGTGTCCAATTCGTAGTTCTAGACGTTATTATTGTGTTTTGATCGCATGAGCGAGTTCATATAATATTTTTAGACTTGTGTGGATCTTTGGTTTGGGGCCCCGATGGCTCGGATGAGTTTTGGACGCGTTGCAGAATGGTTTTTGACTGAATCTGAATTGTTGGTGTACTGATGTCTTCGCTGTCGCAATTGCGAACACCAGGTCGCGATTGTGACCTTAGCAGGGGGATCTCAGGTTTCGCAATTACGATGCCTGGGTTGCAATTCCGAAGATAATTTGGGATGGGGTAGTTTCACATTTGCGACATTTTTGTCGCTTTTGCAAGGGAAGCAGGCTTCGCAATTGCGAAACCCATGTCACATTTGCGACTTCCCCGATAGTCTGTTAGTGCCGCATTTGCAAGGTATTCTTCGCAATTGTGAGGATTCGCATTGTCTGAATTGCGACACCTACAACTGAACAAAAGATTTGAAAGTCGGGATTTAGTCTCATTTCTCACATTTCAAAATCCTAAACTCGGTAAGAGTCGATTTGGAGAGGGATTTTTATCTAAAAAATTAGGTAGGTGACTCGAATCATTTTCCAACGATATTTCATGAATATATCGTAGAGTTCACATCAAATTTATGTGAATCAAAGAGGACAAATTGGGAAATTTTATCAAGTTTTTGAGAAGTGAAGAATTGAGTTTTGGGTATTCATAATCTACCCTTGAACCTGGGTTCTGACCGGGCGGGCTCGAGGTTGACGTTTTTGACTTTATGGGAATTTTGTAAAGATCAAGCCTTTATCTATTGTAATTTTTTTTCCTTGCATTGGTTGATGATATTAAGGCACTTTTCGTTAGATATGAGCCTTGTGGAGGCGAGGAAAAAGCTATTTCTGAGGGTCGATTTCCCCTAGTCGAGGTAAGTATCTTGTGTAACATTATGTGGGTTAACTAACCCTTACAATTTGTGTTGATTGTGCTATTTGTGTCATGTGAAAGCCGTGTACGCAAAGTGATAAGTGGGTACACGGGCTATAAGTTGTAATAGGCTGGTTAGGCTATTTAGACTCTTTCCATGCCTTTAACTAAACTTTTATAGCATGTCACGCCTTTCATTGTTAATCTACTCTAAAAATTATTAATCTACTCTTACATGTTTTATTTGATGTTGTAGCACTTCTTCCATCTCTTACTTGTTATACTTGCTCGCATATGTTTTAGTTGAAGTTGTTATTCTTGTTGTGCATTTCATATTGAAAAAAGTTATTGGTTGAACAGTTCTTGTTGCTTTTATTATTCCTTGTATTACTAGTTTTGTCCGTATTTGATTATTAGTGGTTCTTATTGTTTTCTTCCTTCTTCTTTCCTTTACGCTTACAATTTTGTCCTTCGATTGCGTTATTAAACCGGTTTGTTATCATTCAATATCTCTGCTTTCCATTGCTCCCGTTGTTATATTTATGTTTCGTTTAACTTGTCTTAGTAGGTGTCCTGACCTTGCTTCATCACTACTCTACTGAGGTTAGGCTTGATACTTACTGAGCACCGTTGTGGCGTACTCATACTACGCTTCTGCACTTTTGTTTTTGTGGAGACCCTGGTACGTCTGCCCGTGTTAAACACTAGAGATTGATTGGTTAGCTGCTTTTGGAGACTTCAAGGTCTTCCTGCTCGACGTCCGCAGGCCTCGAATTCACCTTTTGTTTTAGACATTCTACTATTTATTTCTTGTTCCAAAAGAGTATTGTGTTACTATGCTATTAGTAGATTCTTGTAGAGCTTATGACTCAGTTCCACCAAATTTTGGGAGTTATTTGTCAGCTGTGCTGTTGAGATTTATTATGATAGTTTAATGGTTTAAATTCGATTTTTTATTATTATTTCTGTTATTTCTCTATACATGTTAGGCTTACCTAGTCTTAGAAATAAGGTGTCATCACGATATTTTAAGGTAGAAAATTAGGGTCGTAACAGACTAGGTACATCCTACCCTCCCTAGACCCCTACTCTTGCGAATCCACTGATTTTGTTGTTATTTGTTATTGTTGAGAATCATATTTCAAATTTAAGCTCCTTTGAAGTAGATTTGGGCGTTGAATCGTATGTTAGATTGTTGATATTCGAAGAACATATTTGTATTTCAGAGCTGAAGATTTGAAATTTGAAGTTTAATTGAAAAGAATGAGCTATTTAAGATTTGAATTTTCTAACATTTCATTTGAAAGATAGAATAACTTAAGATTTGATTTCTGATGTTGCATTGAAGATATTCAACTACTTAATATTTCAAAATTTTTAAGTTGCATTTGAAAGATTGAAGAACTTACGGTTTGAGTAAATAGTGTTGAAGTGACTGAACTACTTAAGATTTGAATTTTCTGAAATTGCATTTGAAAGATAGAAGAATTTAAGATTTGATTTCTGAAGTTGTATTGAAAAGATAAAATTATTTTAAATTGCGATTGATAAATTTTATAAATTTTGTACAATACGGGTATAACTTCCATCGCCGCCCCAAAAGTGGGTATCCATGCAAATGTCCCTGTCCCTGATGCAACAAAACGATGCCAATGGGCGCGCGGCGCTATGTATCGTGCAGATGAGTTGCCATACTAGTGCATTCTTTTTGTTTCGATTTCTCATGTAAAACATATTTATTTACATTGCTGTTCTTTTACTTGTTTCTTCGTTTTCCTGAGATTGCTTCATTTTTGTGGCCTTCAGTTGATTGTTTTCAAATAAAACATGGAAATGTTGCTTGTTGAATTCCCGCTAAAAGAAGAGTTCCTCAAATTTAAATATTACAATTCAAAAGACAAAGCTTGTTTTTTTCTCCATATCTGAAACATGGGTATTCAAGTATTTATTATGAAAGCAAAAAGATAAATCAAGGTTGGCATGGCACTATAATCCACAAGCTTTTGACGAATGGTTCTCCTGTCGAAAATGCACCAATTTCGGTTTTGCTCTAATATTAGATCTCCAGAAAAGGAAAATAACCAAACAAAAAAAAATCCAGCTTTTGAATAAACAAAAAAGCATAAAAAGTAATAAAAAATGCCTATAAAATTATATTAAATAAAAGAGTACATTACAAACGGCAAGATAGCGAAATTGTAGTTCTTTTATATTAATTATAATAGGTTAAAGAATTATTACAAAAACTTAAAATAACTAAGGTAAGAATAATACCGTGAACTATATGGGAGGCTAGAATAATTAAACAAAACGTGGGGAAAACTTTAAAAATATCGGTAAAAATTATTTAGTTAGGATTTTGTCAACAACTAAGAAGTATCGCGGGAGCTGGTCAAGTAGGCATAGCATGGCTTCAGATTTTCGAGGACATGGCCCTTGATAAGAATGTGTGAAGGGCAAGCATAGGGTGGTAGATTAGAAGGTAGCTGAGTATTCTTCCACTCTGTCCGGGTAGCAAGCTAGTCTGATAAGGTTTTGTCCTATGCTGCTAGCGATTATTGTCGTGTCCACACTATTCTTCCGTTGTTCATAGTACCGGGCCTTATTCACTGGTTTTTGTCATTATATTTCATCTATTAATTTCTTGTTCTTATGATGTTGCCATTATTCCTATAGTTCTGTTGATGATACTGATATATTGTCTCTTTTCGTCTTCTTAAGTCGAGGATTTTTCGAAAACAACCTTTCTACTTTCCGGGATAAAAGTAAGGTCTACGTACACTCTATCCTCCCCATATCCCACTTATGAGAACTCACTAGATTGTTGTTATAGTTATTTTGTCAACACCCAAGCTTTTGATATGTGTTGTTCACTTTGACCCAATAAATTAAGAAAACTGTCTCGTTTGAGCGAATTACATGGATTCTAAATGCGCATGTTATGTAAACTTGTGTTGTCTTATATATTAATTACTTAATTCACTTTTCTTTATATTTCCAATGTAAAATTTACCTAAAATATTGTGTTATTGTATGCACATCATTCTTCGAAACTTTGCCAACCTAAAAGTTGTCGGTCCTTCTCCTCAAGGGGCATGATTGTGCCGGTTTTGTAAGGTTGATGAGCATGCAAGTTAAAAAAATTTCCCTTCTCCTCTCTCCACAATAACTTTAATTTATTTGGCGTTAGATAAAGATTAAGGACAAAAATAAAGGTTTTAAAACAGGTTAAGAGAGAAAAATTATATCTCCAAAACCAAAAGTAATCTTTAATTACGGTTAGATGCCGACCTAGCATCGGGATGTTTAATGTTTATTAATGATTTCAACTCTATCTATTGCTTGCTAAACCAACTAATTCTTCGCTTTTTCCCTTATAGAGGATTAACATGTCGCTCCTTTAGACGGCTAGTTTCATCACCATGTTATTTTTGTTTCCCTCCCACTAAATTTTTCTTAAATAAACTAAGAAGATACCTTATTATGGAGAAGCATGTTCTTTTGTCATTACGTGATCGCTACTAACCTTAAGTTTTTTCCACGTCATTAATTAAAACAATATAGAAGTAGATAAAAAGAAGTTCTCAACAACGACATCTGATCAATAGTTTACTAATCAAAGAATGCATGCTTAATGTTAGTGTTTATTCTGTTGAAAAAGGTATACTATTAATGATATGTTTAAATATAATATTTATTATGAAATAATTGTTTATTAAATTTTAATAAAATTTTTAAGGATATTATGTATTTGTCCGTTTGTCCATTTATTTATATAGTAGATGATTTAGTGTATAGGATTTTTAGCTTATGCATAAAAGATTAAATCATCGGTTTTTATAAATATAAAGTCTGGGTTCACAATCTAATGATGAAATTGGACAAGCAATCTGAATAATTGTAGCACAAAATTAATAATTTATCTTGATTATGGGAACAATCTAATTCTAACTTTTTGTGCTACTACATTTTATATGCATTGAACTGCCCAAGTATAGATAAATATTTTATGGGCAGCCCTGTATACAAGGCATCTCGCATTCACTTAGGGTCCGGGAACGCCACACTCTAAGGGGTATGTGTAGACAACATACACTAATACAAGCATTAGTGGTTGCTTTCACCGCTAGAACATGTGACCTATAAGTCATATGGAGACTATTTTAGTTGTTCCAAGGCTCCCCTTCATAGAGATAAGTATGTTATATTGACCAAATAAAATAATTCTCTAGTCCATAAATATACTTATGCTCTTAAATCTTGTTATAATTTATTATTAGATGTGTATATTATTAATTATTTTGATTTATTAAAATAGAATATTCACCTGTGGGTCAATATGTCTCGTAAATTAGACATGAATGACATACATTGGTGAAGTAATTATTAGTTGATGGAGTGTCTCAATCTTAAGATCGATGATACATCTTTACGAAAGCTTATAAGTTTTCATATTTAAACCCGACCAATGAATTTTGTCTTTGACATATGAAATAAGTTAGTGAAGCTCTAAAAGAAATAATCAACAAATTAAATTATCAATAATTTAAAAGAAATAATTTAATTTGATTGATTAATATTCGTATCTTAACATGAGAAGTTAAATAAGATTTAATGAAAGAATTTCAAAATTAAACTGAGGAGTACAATTACAAATTTTATTGTTTTCTAGTATTATTTGGTAACACAATGGAAGACAGTGAAACTAGTGGGATCGTGATTTGGCTGGTAAAAGGCAAACTCGGTGTTATTTTTGCAGAACCGAGGGGCCACTTGATTCACGAGTTGTGCTCATGCTTCAAGTATAACTTCGCACTCGCTAGTTGTACAAATTAGATGTGATTTTTGTACTGAAATTGCTTCCGGCATATAATAATTCGTCAATAAGTATTAGAACCCACTCATGTCTAACTAGATAACTAGGTTCTTTCATGAAAAGAAAATCTATATCTATGTGTATTTTTTGATTGCCATGACCTTGCACTAGTACTTTGCTAAACTTCTCACCAGTTCATGTGGAACTAACACATTTGAAATCATCCGTCCAAAGCATGCTTATCCTTGTAATAGTCATTTCATCTTGTTTAAGCTATACAAACTATCGTCATAGTGCTTCTGTTCCACAACCTTGAAAGAAAACTCTTCATAAGAACTTCATAGTAAGTCATTCAACCTCAAACAATCTTGTAGGAGATAACCTACTCGTTTAGTCTCATTGTAACCTTACCTTGGCTTCTAGCCTCTATGTTATCATTTGAACTTTCCAAATCTATGCTCCTCCATAGGATGTAAGAATTTGTTCCATCCCATTAAAGAACTACTAATATCTCGTCGATATGTCTATGTCATAAGACTATAGTAGCCAACCACCTTGAAACTAAAGCATTCGTAATTTCAAGTAGCATCTCAAACAAGCCCCTTTTTGTTATATTCAAACTTTTCAAGTGTAGTTCTTAGACATATAGCACTTATTACATAGCCGTCTTGTTAATCAATCTGAACCCAAAACACTACCTTCCATTATCATAAAGGTTCTGGAGGTGCCCGCTCAATCCTCGAGAAACTAACAATGAATATATAGCTATCTTGTGACTCATCATACCATCTCCCCCATCTCTAGGGACTTCTCGGACTAAAAAGTACTAAATCACAATCTTCATTCAAGTGAATTCCCCAAGCCCAAGCTGTTGTCTATAGTTGGCCATTATGTCATCTAGATCGGTCTACCCCCATATCACGGGCATCTCGCATACATACACGACACTATCATAAGCCGGAGGTGCCGAAAGATAAAATATATTCTCACCAATGTGTAAAAAGGACAAGAAAGAATGTTAGAATTCCTACTCTTTGAAAAATGAATGAAAGAAGGAAAGAACTTTCCTGAATGCCTTTGTAGCATCTCGCTTATAGATATGGAGCTCTACATATCTATAAATAAGATTCTACTAAGACACTGCTCATGACTCGTAAGACCTATGAACCTAGTGCTCTATAATTGCCTTGTCGTGGTGCAAATCCCGTTAAGTCGTGATTGCACTTAATCTAACCTGCTAGGAAAACCAGTGAACATAATTCATAACCTAAACTAAAGATCATCAAATAAATAAATGACATAAGAATGCAAACTTTAATACAAACTACCCCTAGAACTGGTGTCACAAGTCATGAGCAACTAAGAATAGGAATACAACGCTGATATGAGAAAATACTTCATTTATTTGAATATACATAAAATAGAAATACAAGATCCTCGACTACAATGAACAAATGGCAGCTAATAACTGAACGCTAAAATCTATCTTCAATGCTCACTCCCAAATTCCACATAGATTAGCTTCAAAATCTTGAAGCAAGGTGCACAAGTGTTGTAGGAATATAACCATCCCTATGCACTCAATAAGTATCAAGAATAACCTCAATAAAGTAGTCGAAGTTTAGTAAAAACCAACTCACTTTATATAACTAGTGCAGTTTATTCAATAAAAAAACGAATATCAATTATAAGATGCACAATCACTGAAGAAGATAATAAACATGCTTTTTCGGATAATAATGTTAAAAGCATAAAAAAATGTAACAATTCCGCATGTAAAGGAGACATGCAACAAGTAGTAAGACTCAATTTTACATTGATCCAACACCCTCCAATTTTTTAATAACTTGATATACATCAAATCCCATGTATGTATAAAATGCATGAATACGCATATGTACATGATAAGCATGAATCCTTTTACATGAGTTTAGAATGTCAATACATGTTAAAGACTCAAATTTTATATCAACCAACACCCTCTAGGTGTCTAACAACCTACTAAATATATCCAATACATATGTAGAATGCATTGAATAGCATATGAGGATGATATGCATAAATGTTTCATGTAAAGATATCATGAATATGTGTATCTCATGTCAAACCAGAAACTCGTTAGTTTCTCACAACATGTGCGTGCACGACCCAAGGTAACATGGATAATCACATGACTTCAAAGGGACGGATCGAATCCATGCACCATATCTGATCATAATATGTCTACAACCAGTTATTACTCTGCATGAAAACACACATCATGCCAATATTTCTCTTATCCTCACAACATACCCAATATATTCCCACATGTGGGATCTATGGAGGGTAGCATGTCCGCAGACCTTACCCCTATCAATAAAGGATAGAAAGGCTATTTCCAATGGACCCTCGGCTCAGAAAGATACGTGATGAGAAGAAGAAGAAGAAGAAGAAGAAGAAGAAGAAGAAGAAGAAGAATAAGAAGAAGAAGCGGAGGGAGAAAAGAAGAGGAAAATGAAATAAGGAGAGGGGAGAGAGGGGGGAGGGGTGGAGAAAAGAATAAGTAGTAACAAAATAGTAATAACAGGAGAATATGATAACTGAAACAAACTAAACAACATGATGTAATATAGATCTGGGAAATAGGAAAGTACAAGCGAGCTACTTGTACTATTGGTAAGAAATGAGAAAACTCACAGCTACCTACTAACCGTCTACTCTAATTCTCGACCTCCACACCCTTCTATTAAGGGTCATATCCTCAGTGAGCTGAAGCCACGCACGTCCTATATATATATATATATATATATAGATTGATATATATGCATGGTGCCAATAGCAATCTCATTCTCACCATGTACGCAAATAAGAGATTGACATGCATGAGGCAATGCATCTGTACAAGAGGGATAATTATGTATGATGTATGCATATGTACAAGAAATAGCCGATATGCATGGTCTATGCATATGCATAATGTATGAAACACAACTATACCATATAAACCCACATACATTTAGCCCATTTATCACGATCCAAAATCCCCTCATAAGGGTCGTGACGGCACCTAGTTGCTAAGACTAGGTAAGCCTATCACATAGCGATCGCAATCCGAATATAACAACGTAAAGATTAAATAGAAATTGAGAAATGTCAGAAGACAACCAAACAAATATACAACAGTCATCATCCCAAAAACCGGTAATACTGAGTCATAAGCTCTACATGGAATACATAAGAAGTCTGAAAAATACATCACTATTTGAGGTACATAAATAGTAGAAAATTAAGTAAGAGTGTGACTTTGAGGCCTACGAACTGAACAGTAAGGAAACCTTGAAGTCTCCAACAGCTCCATCTCAACTCTCTAGCGATCGACTAGATCCGAAATACCTGGATCTGCATAAAGAATGTGAAAAAAATGTGGTATGAGTACACCATAGTCGGTACCCAGTAAATATCAATACTAACTTCAATGGGGTAGTGACGAGTTTCAAGTCTTGACACTCACTAGTCAATAACCTGTGGTACGTATCAATAGAAAACTGACAACGGAAATCATAATGGAACAAATATCAACAACCTCAAAGAATGTGTAACAAAAGCTCAATGTTGAATAATCCGTTTTACCAACAAAAATCAATGGGAACGGGGCATATGATAACATATCAAATTCAACCAACAACACATAAAACACAAGACAAAAATATTTAAGGAACACGTTTGTGATCAAAACATGAACCGCCGATTCCAACATATGAACAATAACAAAGGAACATCCTGATATATCTCATAAGATCCCCGACACAACCACCCTTACGTCACCACATGCACGTAATCATTGGAATGCCTCCCTTATGTCGCCGCATACAGATAAACAACCACTCTTGTCTTGCCGCATGCACATCGCAATGAAATACCTCTCTTATCTTGCAGCATGCCCATCTCGCCATGCTTATACTCCACAAAACTACAATCAATCCGCATAACATGTTCACAAGTGCCACACTATAACAAAACAACAATACCTAAAATCAAATCAAGATATTGCCCACGGCTCAATAACAATGTGCAAAACAATAATAACAATAACATAAGAGTGCGGAGAGTAGTTAACAATACAGCATATTTCATACAACAAACAATCCTAATTCAAGGCATATTAATAGTCCAAGGTCTAATAGGTGTGTACACACTCATCTTGAGTACACGTCGTTCCACATAACACAAATATGTAAATTAGACTAAATCCTAAAGGGTAATTCCCACCCAATATTAAGGAATATACTTACCTCAAATAGCCCCAATCAATGCTCTAAAAATGCTTTTCCTTTTAAAATTCACCTCTACTCGGCAAAAATCTAGATCTCGGCTTAAACAAGAGAAATCAGTTTCGGTCAATAAAGTTAAATCTATACCAATTGTAAAAAAGTCAGCAAAAGTCAACCTTGGCTTGCTCGATCAAAACCTGAGTTGAGGGGTAGATCTCGACTACCCATAACCCGTGAGTCCAAATATGTGATTGTTTTTCAAAATCGAGTCAAATTCAACTCTCAAATCTCAAATTTTCATATTTAGAAAGGTTTTGTCAAAAACCCCAAATTTCATTCATGGATTCATCAATTAAATGCTAAATCAAAGTCGAGATTACTGAAAAATAATCAAATCCGAGTAAAAAATACTTACCCCATCTAAGTGGGTAAAAATTACGTCAAAACTTGCTTCAATGTCCCCAAATCTCACTTACTAACCCAGCTACTAATGGTTGCATTAAGGTTTGCAAATTTGTCACTGAGATCACAAATGCGAAATCTGCCCAGCCCCTAAGAATGTATCAAATGCAAACCCAGCAGGCATCGCAAATGCAAGTAGTGGATCGCAAATGTGGTGTACCTATGCCACACTCCCATCGCAATTGCGAGGCCTGATTCGCAAAGCGAAGCCGACTACTCCAAGCCCACCTTTCCAATTGCAACATGCCCGTCGCAAATGCAGCTAGCGCAAATTTGAACTGGTGGTCGCATTTGTGCGATCTGCAGCACCAGCTAAAAGCCATCAAATTTGAAACAAGTATAAAACACTCCGAAACGTGTCTGAAACTCACTCGAGCCCCCGGGGCTCCACACCAAATATTCACACAAGTCTAGAAACAATATACGAACTCATTTGCGAGCTCAAAACACTAAAGTTACATTTGTAACTATGAATCGTACACCAAAAATACATAGGAATCATAATGAAACTCAAGAACTTCTAAAATCACAACCAAGCATCTGATTCCTATCAAACCAACTCGCAATGACACCAAACATGGCACACAAGTTATAAATGACAAACGGACATATTCCAAGTCCCAAAACAACAATCCAAACACGATAGCCACAAAGTCAACCAATGCTCCAACTTAGGAAATTTCTAAATCTCTAAATTGCCAACTTCCAGCAAAAAGAACCAATTCATTCTAGGAACCTCCGAATTCAATTCCATGAATATTCCTAAGTCCGAAATCATTGTACAAACCTATTGGGACCAACAAAACATCGTAAAGGGGTCATTTTCACAAAAGTCAATCCTCAGTCCACTATTCCAACCTAATCTTCCAAGCTAAGAACTAAGTGTTTCAAATTAACCCAAAACTTTCCGAAATAAAATCAATCATCCCCCAAATCAACAAAACCGCAAATACACAAACGTGGAGCTTCAAAAAGGGAAACGAGGCTCATATACACAGAAGACTAGTCTTGTCGTTACATTTTCCCGCTCTTAAGAAAATGTTTGTCCTCAAACGAGTATAGAGACATACCTTAAGTGACAAAAAGGTGAGGATATCGGCTTCATATATCATGCTCAATCTCCCAAGTCACCTCCTCGTCTGGTTGACCCCTCCATTGAATCTTCACCAATGCAATGCTCTTCGACCTCAACTTTTGGACTTGCCTATCCAAAATGCCCACTAGCTCCTCAACATAAGCCAAATCCTTGTCCAATTGCACCGACTTGAAATCTAACACGTGACGGATCCCTATGGTACTTTCGGAGCATGGAAACAAGGAACACTAGATGAACTCCTGATAAGCAAAGTGGCAAAGCAAGTCTGTAGGCTACCTCACCAACTCTCTCTAGAACCATAAAAGGGCTAATATAGCGAGGGCTCAACTTGCCCTTCTTCTCGAACCTGATCACGCCCTTCGTGGCAAATCATGGAGTAAAACCTTATCACCCACCATGAATGCCACATCACGAGCCTTCTTATCCGCATAAGAAGCCGCATTGTACGAACCCGCTCCTGAATCAATTTCACCTTCTCCGAACAATCACGAACCAAATTAGTTCGAAACCTAGCCTTCCCAGGCCCAAACAAACCAACCGGAGAATGTCATCGCCTCCCATATAAGGCCTAGTATGGAGCCATCTAGATGCTCGATGGTAGCTACTATTGTAAGAGAACTCTGATAATGGTAGAAACTGACCCCATTGACCCCGAAAATCAATGACACAGGCTCGCAACATGTCCTCCAAGATCTGAATTGTACGCTCGGACTAGCTATCTCTCTATGGATGAAATATCGTACTTATCTTGACATGTGTGCCTAACTTATGATGCACGGCTCTCCAAAAATGCAATTTGAACTATGTATCTCGATCCGAGATAATAGATACTAGCACACAATGTAGGCGAGGATCTGTGAAAGATAAATTCGAGCCCGCAACTCTGAAGAGTAGGTATTTATGACTAGAATGATGTGTGCCGACTTGGTCAGTCAGTCCACAATGTCCCACACATCATCAGATCTCTTCAAGGTATGTGGTAGCCCAACTACAAGATCCATAGTGATACGCTCCCATTTTCACTATGGAATATCTAGCCTCTGAAGGAAAACACCAGGTCTCTGATACTTATACTTAACCTGTTTACAGTTCAAACATCGCGCCACATATTGAAAAATATCTTTATTCATTCTTTTCCACCAGTAGTGTTACTTCAAATCATGGTACATCTTTGCGGCGCCAGAATGAATAGAATACCACAAACTACTGGCCTTCTAAAGTATCAATTTCTGCAACCCATCCATATTGGGCATATAAATCTAACCCTGAAGCATCAATACCCCATCATCACCAATATCCAGCTCCTTGGAATCATCGTTTTGCCCCATGTCCTTAAGGACATGCAAGTGGGTATCATCATACTGACATGCCTTGATGCACCCAAGGGTGACTGACACAACACAAGCTAGAATCCTGCTAGGCTCCGAAACATGCAACCTTACGAGCATGTTGGCCAAAGTCTGAACATCCAAAGCTAGCGATCTCTCCCCAATTGGAATAAAAGCAAGACTCCCCATGCTCCCAGCCTTCTAACTCAAAGCATCAGTAACCATATTGGCCTTCCTGGGCTGATAAATATGGTGATATCATAGTCGTTTAGTATCCCTAACTTCCTCTGTTGCCTCAAGTTTAGATCCTTTTGTTTGAATAGGTGTTGAAGACTCATGTGATCCGTGAACACCTCACAAGACACACCGTAAAGATAATGTTTCCAAATCTTGAGCGCATGAATAATGATTGCTAACTCCAAATCGTGCACTAGGTAGTTCTTCTGCTAGGGCTTCAACTGAAGCAAAGAATAAGCATTCAATCTACTCTCCTGCATCAACACTTATCCAATGCCAACTCGTGAAGTATCACAATAAACTATATATAAAGCTGATGTTGAAGGAAAAACTATAATTGGAGATGTAGTCAAGATAGTATTGAGCTTCTGAAAGTCTCCTCACCCTCGTCAGACCATTTGAATGGGGCATCCTTCTGAGTCAAACTTGTTAAAAGAGCTGCAATGGATGAAAAACCCTCCACGAACTGAGGATAATACCCAACCAAACCTAGGAAACGCTGGATCTCAGTAGCGGTAGAAGGTCTTGGCAAACTTTGAACTGTCTCAATCTTCTTCAAATCCACCTTAATCCCCTTACTGGACACCACGTGACTCAAGAATGTCACCTAGTCTAACGAAATCTCGCACATGGAGAATTTAGCATATAGTTTCTTCTCCCATAAAGTCTAGAGCACGATCCTCAAGTGCATCTCATGCTCCTCTCAGCTGTGAGAATACAAAAATATATGATCAATAAACAAAATGATGAAGGAATCCATATACGGCGGAAACTCATTATCAAGTGCATGAAAGCTTCAAAGGAATTGGTCAGCCCAAAAGACATCACCAAGAACTCATAATGCCTATAACGGGTCTTGAATGTCGTTTTAGGAATATTTGAACCCTGAATCTTCCAGCAATGGTACCCCGATCTCAAGTCAATCTTCGAGAATGCCCTAGCACCATAAAGGGTTGAATAAATCATCTATACGTGGTATTGAATACTTGTTCTTGATAGTAACCTTGTTCAACTGCTTGTAGTCAATGCACATCCTAATAGAGCCGTCTTTCTTCCTCACTAATAGAATCGGAGCACCCCAAGGTGAAACACTTAGTCTGATGAAACCTTTATCAAGAAACTCCATTAATTGATCCTTCAATTCCTTCAACTCCGTTGGTGCCATGCAATACGGTGAAATAGAATTGGGTTGAGTGCATGGTACCACATCAATACCCAAATCATGCCCAGTAGGTCTGCAGGAAACAAATATGAGAACTCTCTCACTACTAGAACTGACTCAACAGTAGATGTATCAGCACTAACATCCCTCACAAAGTCTAAGTACACCAAGTATCCCTTCTCAACCGTCCATTGTGCCTTCAAAAAAGACACCACCCTACTAGGACCATGTTTTAGGAAGCCTCTCCACTCAAACCTCGGCAACCCTGGCATAGCCAACGTCACAGTCTTAGCGTGACACTCAAGAATGACGTAATATGGTGACAGTAAATCCATGCCCAAAATCACATAAAAATCCACCATATTAAGTAACAGAAGGTCAACCCTAGTTTCATAGCCCCCAATAGTGACCAAACAAGAACGATAGACACGGTCCACCACAGTAGAATCCCAAACGGGTGTAGGGTGTAGAAACATAAACAAGAGTATCCATAGAATCATGAAACTTGTCCAAATATGAAGCAAAATAAGATAATATATACGAAAAAGTTGGGCCCGAATGAGAGACCAGAAGAATACCTGTAATGAAGGCATCTAATCGAACTGCCTCAATCCTATTAGGGAAAGCATAGTACTGGGCCTGGCCTCCCCCGCTAGGTCGTCCTCTACCAGAATGTCTTCTATCTCTAGCTGGTTGTAAAGGTGGAGTAGCAACTAGAGCAAAAACCATAGCCTGAGTATCCTGCTGGGGTCCACCCCTCTAAAGTTTAGGGCAATCTCACACAGTGTGCCTAATATTACCACACTCGAAAAAACCTCTCAGCGGGCGTGGCTGCTGGTACCGAGCCTGCCTCAAATGACTAGAATAACCATTGTAGGAACCCCGTGCAGAAGGTGCACAAAAAGATAGATGTATAACATGAGTACCCTAGGTCCCCTGACTAGCTGGAGCACTACGAGTGACCTGAAGTGCAGACTGAACTTGTTGACTGATAAAGCCTCTACCATGATGAGTTGTAACCGATGAGTGGGAACTGCTAAATCCTCCAAAACCTCGAGGCCTTTTGGCCTCCCTATCCCCCCTGTTGCCTGCGGATACGCTCCAAGCTCCAAGCAATCTCCAAAACTTGGTAGAATGGACTCTCAGTCTCCAACTCCCGTGCCATCCCAAATTTGAGGCTATAACTGAGTCCCTCAGCTCTCTCTCTCTCTCTCTCTCTCTCTCTAATAGTGGAAGCCAAAGCAGGCGCATGATGAGATAGCACTGTAAACCTCATAGCATACACGAACACAGTCATACTCCCCTAGGCAACTGCTCGAACTCGGTGCACAACTCATCCCTGTGGGTCTTTGGAATTAACTCCCACAAGAAGAGATTGGTGAACTATATAGAAGTAAGTGGCACTGCACCAGCTGACCTACTCGCCGCATAAGTCTGCCACCATCTATATGCTGGCCTCGTCAGCTAGAAAGTAGTAAGGTCAACGCTGCTCAACTCCATTATCTCCATAGCACGCAGAATATAGTGACACTGGTCTATGAAACCCTGTGCATCCTTAGATTCCTTGGTACTGAAATAAGGAGGATGATATTTGTAGAACCTCTCCAACCTCCTATGTTCCTCAACCGATGCAACAGGCCTGACCTCGGGATGAACCGTAATCACGAGCTGTACCAGTATAACACCTAGAGCCTAATCAACATGAGCCTGCTACTCTGGAATGAAAGACAAAGGCTCAAACTCCGATATCAATAAATTTGTACGATAAGGAATGAAAGAATTGGAATTTCCTAATAGTTCTGGAGCCTCTCGAAGACTAGTACAGACGTCTCCGTACCCATCCGCAAGAGTCTACTAATCTTGCTTATGACTCGTATAACCTATGAACCTAGATCTCTATTACCAACTTGTCACCACCAAAAATTCCACTATAAGAGTTGTGATGGTACCTAGCTCCTAAGACTAGGTAAGCCTATCACACAGGGATATCAATCAGAATATAAAGTTACACCCCACATACAAAGTTAATGTTTTCTGAAGTTTAGGCACACCAACCAGATGGCGGCATGTTATCGGGAAAAAATGGCAATTGCGTGAAATCAGATTTCGCCGGCTGTTCCGTTGGTAAAACAGTTGATGCGGGGCGACCCATTTCGCACAAAGAGCGGCCGAATTTCCTATGATTTTGTACAGAATATAAAGGGAAGTGAGGCCCTTTATCTTTCATTCTAGGAGTATCACCCACCATAACTCACCCAAAATACTCTCACAACCCCTTTTGAAGTTGTTAAGTGGACTAAACTAAATTAGAAGGTGACTCTAGTAGGATCAAGCAGGAGGAAGCTTTGAACATCACTCTAACATCTATTATCTTGTTGTATTTTATTCTGGAGACGCGTCGGAGGTGGGGGTTAACCATCCTGAAAGTATAGCTAATTCTTCAACAAGGTTTGGTAGCTAAATGATTCCTGCACATTATGGTTTGGTAGTTCTAAGTGTCACAACCCGAAATCCAACTAGTCGTGATGGCACCTAACCCAACCCGCTAGATAAGCCACATAACATTCAACACAACTAAAATGAGAATAATAGAAAGCAATGAGTAAAAATAACTGAACTTCGATACAAACTCCCAAAGAACCAAATCATGAGCTTCAAAGACTTAGAATTAACAAAGCTGGTACAAAATAAATACATCATCTGATACATAATCATATTTGAAATTATAAAGATACTAAGGACAAGTGGCAGCTATATCCGGAAATCAGGCACATCTTCAATGCACCCTCCCGCCATACACAATAACATCAGCATCGGGACCTACACGCAAGATGCAGAAGTGTAGTATGAGTACAATCGACCCCATATACTAAATAAGTAACAAACGTAACCTCAGGTTGAAAGTAGTGATGAGATCGGAAGGTTGTAGAAGTCCAACATCAAAAACTAGTGACAAATCACAATAATATACCATTTGTTGTGCTTTCAATCCGAAGATATCAATATCGAAACGACGAACCACACCATAAATCAAACTTGATGAACTTTTAAACTTTCAACTTCCAAAACTCGTGCCAAGCCTAAACAAATCAACTCGTAATGACTTCAAATTTTGTACACAAGTTCCAAATGAGATAAAAAAAAACCTATTCCAAGTCCTGAAACAACAACTGAAACTGATATCATCAAGTCAACTCCCGGTCAAAACTGTGAACTTTCAAAACCCTCAAATTGCCATCTTTCGCCAATTAGTGCAAAAATCTTCTAATAACAGCCAAATGCAAATTTGAGTATATGCCCAAGTCTAACATCACCATCCGGACCTGACGGAACTATCCAAACTCCATTTTGAGGTCAATTACAATAAGTCAAACTTGGTCAACTCTTCCACCTAAAGCTTCTAAAATGAGAATCATTCTTCCAAATCAATTCTGAATTACCCGACACCATGACCGACGATACAAAGAAGACATAATACACCATATGAAGTTATTCATGAACTCAAACTACCGAACTGAGTGCAAATGCTCAAAACGACCGGTCGGGTTGTTACATTATCCCCCACTTAAACATACATTCTTCCTCAAACGTGCCAAGAGTCGTTCCAAATCCATCACTCACCATGCTCATACCCATGGCTGATCCTACGTCAACCTAGTACATCTACATAAAGGCCCCGTATAATTTTACCAAGAACACGGGGTTTCGTGGTGCCGAGATAGGCTAACATGTTTGAACGTTGTAGATAATCTTCGTGGCAAGCAAACTTGCCCCGGTACAGGATTTTTGAGGTGTGCAATACATTGGGGAGTTGGAAGGAATATTATATCAGAACATGGCATTTTTTCGGTCCATTATGCAGCCGCAAAACTACTCCATGGACCGCAGATCCGCTGAGGAGTGGAGCTGAAGAAAAACCTAATTTTTGGAGGTCATTTGGCTGTAAATTATGCGACCGCATACACATTTCGCGGGCCGCACTTCCATCGCGCATTCAACATGAGATATTCGCGGTGCATTATGTGACCGCATAAATAGTATGCGGACTGCAGACCTACCGCAAACCTGACCCGATCACCCTAATTTTGAATGATGAATTCACGGTCCCTTATACGGACCGCATACCTGTTCTGCGGTCCACTCTGGGGCCATAGAGTTAAGTTCGGAGGGTCAATTTTCTATTTTTATAACTCAACCCCGTTTTGACTAAAAGCCATTGGGGCTTGTTTAGAAGGCAAAAATCTTGTATTTTAGAGAGCGGGGAAGGGAACGAAATAAGGAAGGGCACTAACATCTCCATACTTCAAATTCTTGCTCATGCTTTGGGAATTCAAGGGAGGAACACACAAGGTCTTTATCTAAGAGGTAAGATTCTACTCCCTAGCCCTTAATTTCGGGATTGGACTGAATGTAGGTAATGAGAAGTATGATTCTTAGGTGTGGAAGTTGTTCCCAATGCATGCATGCACTAACAAGGCTTGTGGGGGTGGTTGTTCAACTAAAATGGGTGAACGATGGGTTGTGGGATGAAGGAAATCCACCGTAGGAACCTTGTAGCCGAATTGCACACCTAGTGCTTGGTAAAATGCCCGAATGAGTTGCCCCCATGTATCTCTTCCTAATTATGATTCAACTTTGTCATATCTCTAGTTGATTAGAGTTGCTAGGTGCTTCAGAACGTTATAGTAATCCAAGAAAAGCTCAAGCGAGGTATGTTAACTAAACTTCTCTCACAGAATGAAATTCTATGATGTACTCGTAACTTTCAAGTGTGAATGGCCTAAGCTCCTATTTATATGGTCCGATCCATTCCTAATAAATTTGATTATAACAAATACGCTTTGTTTCGAAATATATACTGTTTAAGAGAATGCTAGCACTATTTTTGTATCGCATGAGGAGGGTGCGTTTTGTGGAAGATCCATTGTGTATTGAATGTGGATGCTTGACTAGTACTACAAAAATTGCATTGTTGGTAGCCACTGATGTTCAGGTTTTGCTGCTTGGTGCGGAAGGTAATGAGAGTACCTCCTATGGGGTGATTGTGTATGCATGGCGTGTAAGTCATTTAAGAGAAAGAGTTAGTGATCATATATAGAGGTCCTGGTACTCTTGCGGTTTGGAGATTATATGTTTGAGAGGTGGACTATACCCTTGGTTGCGGGCTGTGAAAGTGTATTCAGTATTTAACAGCTGATTGTATGTGCCATGGATGGGGTCACACTGTGGACTTATATACTCAACATGTGTTTCAATGCCCCTATCATATTATATTCTCCTTCGGGAATGTATTCAAGTATGAACAATGCATCAAAATGTTATGATTTAAAATCATATTTCAATTGCAAGTTTATTATGCTTAATTTTAGAAAGAAATCTCAATGTGCTTAAGACTCATACTGTTCATATGCATAATAAAAGTCTTGATTTCAAATGCTCTTATTGTTGATAACCTATAATGAGGCCTGAAAGTGAAAGGAGTGAGCATGAAATATAAAGTACGGCCGAGTGCCAAGAAGAAAATTACATTTGGGGCTAATAGTGCCAATGAAATGAAAAGAATGTGTGAAACATTATGAAATGAGTTGTAACTCCTTTACACAATAAATGTTTTGGGAGAATCGTTAGTCACCAAGGAAGGGTATGTTGAAACAACCTAACCCTAAAACTACATGTGCCGGTGTAAGAGTGATTGAGGGGTAAATCCTCGTACTGATGTGTTGATATTATTTTCCTCAATTGGGATGAGGTGATTGACGTGTTGGAATCAAGTATTCAAGCCTTTCCTCAACTCTTTCGTGATAGTGTTCATTGACGACATTCTTGTATATTCAGGAAGTCAAGAGGATCATTACGCCCATCTCAGGGTAGTTTTGCAGACTCTGTATCTGCACAAGTTGTAGGCGAAGTTTTCGAAGTGTTAATTCAGGCTTGAATCCATCACCTTCTTCGGTCATGTCGTCTCTAGAGAAGGAATCAAGGTTGATCCTCAGAAGATTGCAGCTGTGAAGACTTGGCCTAGACCTACAAGAATCAGACTTGGGTGTGTATTGATGCAACATGGGAAGGTGATTGCTTATGCTTCTAGGCAACTCAAGAATCATGAGATGAAATATCAAACACATGACTTAGAAGTTATGGGGTGGTATTTGTACTGAAGATTTGGCATCAATATTTGTATGGGGTCCATATGGATATGTTCCCGGACCATGAGGCAAGGAGCTTGAGATACTCAAGGATAACTACATTGATATTCTATATCATCTAGGGAAGGCTAATATTGTGGCAGTGCTCTTAGCCGGAAATTCATGGGTAGTTTGGCTCACTTGGAGGCACATCGAAGGCCGTTGGCAAAGAAAGTTAACCGGTTGGCAAGTTACGGAGTTAGTCTTGTGGACTATAGTAAAGGAGGGGTGGTTGTGCAAAATAGGGCTGAATCATCACTTGTTGTGGAAGTCAAGGGGAAGATATACGACAATCCGTTGTTGGTACGGCTGAAGGAGGGGATTGATAAGCATAGGACAATGGCTTTTCTCTTGGCATGGATGATGGTACACTAAAGTCCCAAGGGCGATTATGTGTTCAAAATGTAGATGGTCTCCGGGAAAGAATCATGATAGAGGCTCACAATTCCAGGTATTCCATGCACCCAAGCTCTACAAAGATGTATCATGATCAATAAGAGGTCTACTGGTGTAATGATATAAAGAGGAATGTGGCGGACATTGTGGCAAGATGTCCAAATTGTCAACAAGTGAAGGCCGATCACCGAAGGTCTGGTGGTTTAGCACAGAACATAGAAATTCTGATGTGGAAGTGGGAGATGATCAATATGGACTTTGTTATGGGACTACCTCGCATGCCTCGTAAGTTTGACTTGATTTGAGTGATTGTGGATCGATTCGCTAAATCAGCCCACTTATTACTTGTTAAGGCTACCGACACAATGGAACAATATGCTCAGTTTTAGTTCAAGGAAATAGTCAGGTTGCATGGCATTCCGATTTCTATCATCTCATATCGAGGGGCACAGTTCACGTTGAATTTTTGGAAGAAATTTCAGCAAAGTTTGGGTACTCAGGTGAATCTTAGGATATCCTTCTATCCACAGACCGACGGGCAGGCACATCGGACTATTCAGATGCTCAAGGATATGTTGTGCGCTTATGTTCCTGACATCAAGGGTAGCTAGGATGATCATTCGCCACTCATAAAATATTCCAACAACAACAGTTACCATGCCAGCATTCAGATGGAACCATTCGAGGCTCTATATGGTAGGGATGTAGATCTCCTATTGGTTGGTTCGAGCTTGGGGATGCAGAATTGATAGGCCCTAACTTCGTATACTAGGCTATGGAGAAGGTTAAAATCATTAAGCAACGGTTGAAAACTACTCAGATTCGCAAGAAGTCCTATTCGGACATGCATCGTAGAGATTTGGAGTTCAAAGAAGATGATTGGTTATTCTTGAAGGTTTCCCCGAAAAAGGGTATAATGCGGGTTGGGAAGAAGGGGAAATTGAGTCCCAGGTATTTCGGGCCGTACATAATCATTCAGAGGGTTGGTGAGGTGGCGTACAGGCTTGAGCTACCACCAGAGATGTCGTTGGTGCACCCGGTGTTTCATGTATCTATGTTGAAGAAGGTAGTTGGAGACCCATCATTCGTTGTCTCGGTTGAGTTATTGAGGTTACTGAAGAATTGACTTATAAGGATAATTCGATTGCTATTATTGATAGGCAAGTCCTTATGATGAGGAATAACGAGATTGCCATCGTGAAAGTGCTATGGCGAAACCAACATGTGAAAGATGCCACCTGGGAGGCCGAGGAAGAGATGAAGAATAAGTACCCTCATTTGTTTGAATAACTAAGTAGTTGTATTCTATGAAAATGTCAAGAACTTACTTTCCATAAAGTCTGTTCAACTTGTACATTTTATGTAAAAGATTCTCCTTTTCTTAATATAATGCTTATGACGTTATGGTCGACGTTGTTTTCATGTTGCGAAGAATTGGCCTAGACCTACAACTCCAACAGAGATTCGCAGTTTCTTGGGCTTAGCTGGGTATTATAGGAGGTTTGTGGAGGGGTTCTCTACTCTTGCCTCTCCATTGACTAAATTGACGCAGAAGGTGGTTAAATTCCCATTTGGCGTCATTATTGTATGGGGTCCATGTAGACATATTCATGGACCATAAAAGCCTTCAATATATTTTCAAACGGAAGGAATTGAATCCGAGGCAGAGAAGATGGCTTGAGTTACTCAAGGACTACGACATTGATTTCTATATCATTCGAGGAAGGCTAATGTTGCGGCTGATTCTCTTAGCCGGAAATCCATAGGTAGTTTGGCCTACGTGGAGGCACATCAAAGGCCGATGGCAAAGGAAGTTCACCGGCTGGCTAGTTTGAGAGTTCGTCTTGCGGACTCTAATGAATGAGAGTAGTTGTGCAAAATAGGGCCAAATAATCACTTGTTGGGGAAGTCAAGGGGAAGCAATATGACGATCCGTTGTTGGTACAACTGAAGGAGAGGACTGATAAGCATAGTACCATGGATTTTTTTTTTGGGATTGATGATGGTACACTAAGGTACCAAGGGCGATTACGTGTTCCAAATGTAAACGATCTCTAGGAAAGAATCATGACCGAGGCTCACAATTCAAGGTATTCTTTGCACCCAGGCTCTACAAAGATGTACCATGATTTTAAGGAGGTCTACAGGTGTGATGATATGAAGAGGAATGTGGCAGATTTTTTTGCAAGATGTCTATATTGTCAGCAAGTTTAAGCCGAACACCAAATATCTGGTGGGTTAGCACATAACATAGATATTCTGATGTGGAAGTGCTAGATGATCAATATGGACTGTGTGGTGGGACTACCTCTCATGCCTTGTAAGTTTGACTCAATTTGGGTGATTGTGGATCGACTCACAAAATCAGCTCCCTTCTTACCTACAAAAACTACCGACACAGCAGAACAATATGCTCAGTTTTATATCAAGGAAATAGTCAGCATGGCACTCCAGTTTCTATTATCTTCAGATCGAGGGGCACAGTTCACAGTGAATTTTTTGAAGAAATTTCAGTAAGTATTTGGGTACTCAGGTGAATCTTTGTATAATCTTCCATCCACAGACCGACGGGCAGGCAGAGCGGACTATTCAGACGCTCGAGGATATGTTAGTTTTTTTCTTTACGTCAATGGTAGATGTGAGGATCATTTGCCGCTCATTGAATTTTCCTACTACAATAGTTACCATGCCAGCATTCAGATGGTACCAATCGAGGCTTTATATGGTAGGAGATGTAGATCTCCCATTGGTTGGTTCATGGTTGGGGAAGCATAATTGATAGGCCCATACCTCATACACCAGGCTATGGATGAGATTAAAAACATTAAGGAACATTTGAAAACTACTCAATGTCGCTAGAAGTCCTATTTGGACGTGCGTCGCAGGGATTTGGAGTTCAAAGTGGGTGATTGGGTATTATTCAAGGTTTCCTCGATGAAGGGTATAATGCGGTTGGATAAGAAGGAAAAATTGAGTCCCAGGTATGTTAGGTGGAATAGAATCATTCAGGAGTTGGTCAGGTGGCTTACAGGCTTGAGCTCACTAGAGATGTCATTGGCGCACCCGATATTTCATGCATCTATGATAAAGAAGGTAGTTGGAGACCAGACACTCATTGTCATAGTTGAGGCTATTGAGGTTAATGAAGAATTGACTTATTAGGAGATTCCGATTGCCATTCTTGATAGGCAAGTCCGAAAGCTGAGGAATAAAGAGATTGCCTCCGTGAAAGTGCTATGGCGAAATCAACATGTGGAAGAGGCCACCTGGGAGGCCGAGGAAGAGATGAAGAAGAAGTACCCTAATTTGTTTGAATAACTAAGTAGTTGTGTTCTATGAATATGTTAAGAACTTAATTTCCACAAAAAATTTTCCACTAGTACAGTTTATGTTAAGGATTCTCCTTTTGGTAATATAATGCTTATGATGTTATGGTCGATGTTGTTTTCATTTTGTGATACATTGTTGGTGTTAAGGTTATGCTGTTAGGATGGGTTTTTGGGATTCTCCGGCAGGTGGATAGGCCCAAATACAGGGGAGACTCGGCAAAAATTTTTGTAAATTTGGAGAGTTAGTCAAATTTTGGAACTGCTAGTATGAATTAAGAGCTGTGTCACATTAGATGCCGATGGTAGACTTTGACCCACATTCGAGGACGAATGATCCTAAGAGAGGAAGGATGTAAGGCCCCCTAAAATTTTACCAAGAACCCAGGGTTTAGTGGTGCCGAGGTAGGCTAACGTATTTGATGTTTGTAGATAATCTTCGTGGCGAGCAAGTTTGCCTTGGTATGGACTTTTTGGGGTGTGCAATGCGTTGGGGAGTTGGAAGGAAAGTTGTTGCAGAACATGGCATTTCCCCGGTCCATTATGCAGCCGCAAAACTACTCTACGGACTGTAGATCTGCCACGGAGTGGAGCAGAAGAAAAACGCAATTTTTGGAGGTCATTTTGCTGTCAATTATGTGATCGCATAATCATTTCACGGGTCGCACTTCCTTCGTAGATTCAGCATGAGAAATTCCGGAGGGATACATTTGCAGTGCGTTATGCGACCGCATAACTAGTGCGCGGACCGCAGACCTGACGCATACCTGACTCGATCAGCGTAGTTTTGAAGGATGAATTTGTGGACCCTTATGCAGACCACATACCTGTTCTGCGGTCCACTCTGGTTCCAGAGAGTTGAGTTTGGAGGGTACATTTTCTATTTTAAAACCTGACCTCATTTTGATTAAAAGCCATTGTGGTTCGTTTTAAAAGGCAAAAATCTAGTATTTTAGAAAGAGAGGAAGGGAGATAGGGAGAGAAGGAAGGGCACTAACATCTCCGTACTTCAAATTCTTGCTCAAGCTTTGGGAATTCAAGGGAGGAACTTACAAGGTATTCATCTAAGAGGTAAGATAGGAACTCACAAGGTATTCATCTAAGAGGTAAGATTCTACTCCCTAGCCCTCAATTTCAGGATTGGACTGAATTTAGGTAATGAGAAGTATGATTCTTGGGTGTGGGCGTTGTTCCCTGTGCATGCATGTACCAACAAGGGTTGTGGGGAGTTTTCTGAACTAAAATTGGTGAATGATGGGTTGTGGTTTGAAGGAAATCCACCATAAGAACCTTGTAGTCGAATTGCACACCTAGTGCTTGATAAAATGCATCAATGAGTTGCACCCATGTATCTCTTCCTAATTATGGTTCAATTTTGTGATATCTCTAGTTGATTGGAGACGCTAGAAATTTCGGAACGTTGTAGTAATCTAAGGAAAGCTCAAGCAAGGTATGTTGGATTAACTTCTCTCATAGAATCGAATTCCATGATGTACTCCTAAGTTTCATGTGTGATTGGCCTAATCTCCTATTTCTCATGTTCCGAGTCATTCCTAATAAATTCAATGTGTCGAAAGATATATACTCAAAATGCGTTCCAATTGTCCCTATTATATTATGTTCTCATTCGGGAATGTATTCAAGTATGACCAATGTATCAAAATGTTATGATTCAAAATCATGTTTCAATTGCAAGTTTATTATGCTTCATTGTGGAAAGAAAACTCTATGTGCTTAAGACTACTATTGTTCATATGCATACTAAAATTGTTGACTTCAAATGTTCTTATTGCTGATAACCTATGATGATGCTTGAAAGTGAAACGAGTGAGTATGAAATATAAAATACAGCCGACATGCCAAGAATGAAATTACATGTGTGGCTAATAGTGCCAATGGGATGAAAAGAATGTGTGAAAGATTATGAAATAATTTGTAGCTCCTTTTACACAATAAATGTTTCGGAAGTATCGTTAGTCACCGAGGAAGGGTAGTTTGAGACAACTTAACCCCGAAACCACACGTGCCGGTGTTGGAGTGATTGAGAGGTAAATCCCCGTACTGATGTGTTGAGATTATTCCTATTAATTGAGATAAGATTGATATTTTGAGATTATTCCCCTTAATTGGGATGAGATGATTGCTAGCAGAATGTGATGTCGACCCACGCAATGTTGTGGTGAGACGGCTAAGCCGATCGGGTCGAGATTGGACACTTTAATATTGTTTGAGGCTCTCATTCATTCCATGTTTCTTTCTCCTTGTACTATTACTCGTTTCATTGAGATGTGTTTAGTTACATTCTAGTACTATTCATATGTACTAATGTCCCTTTTGCCGAGGGTGCTGCATCTTTAATGGACGCAGTTGGTTCCACAACAGGCGACATCGATCAGTGATAGTGGTACACCCTCTTTTCAGCTGACTTGATGAGCCCTACTTCATATCGAGATCTTGTATCTTTTGTTCCTTATGTATAGTGTTTTGAGGTATAGCCGGGGCCTTGTTGCCGGCACCACCATAATACTCTTTTGTATCCATTAGAGGCTCCGTAGACATAGTGTGAATTGTATTTTTGATTTGGGTAAGTCAAACTTCAAATTTTGTACTTGTAAAACTTGTTTCCCCTTTTAAAACTACGCATGTGTAATGTATTTCTGGAATTGTAAATAAAGTAACTAATGGTAATGAAATTGTTGTTTCTTATGAAATGCTCTCATTGTCTAACGAATGGTATGCATCTCCACTTCCCTCATGGGTAAGGTCGGGTAGAAGGCATCGAGTAGGCTAGCTTGACTGGGATATCTCGGTTGAGCGCTGGTTGCGCTCCCCAAAGTCAGGGCATGACAATGTAAGCTTGACAACACACATAACCGAAGATCCTTACTTCAATTTTTGTCCATCAAACATCCATAATCCATTACAACACCTGATTCTTGCATCTGAACACTACGCAAGCCTGAACAAGCTGTATCAAGCCAAAACCATAACCCAAGATAAAACCATATGATATACCGTATAACTCAGATGCCCATAACAATAATTTCCGACGACAATAGCTGTCCATTAACAGACCTAGTACCGGTAATAGACCTCATGTCAAATGAAGCCTTGTTCTAACCCTTCGTACACTGCCAATGGTGAAGGAAACACGTAGAATCTCATAACCACCCATCAGACCAACAAGTCATGGAGCTCTCTCACTGGACAAGAACCATAGCCAAATTCTAAGCTAACTAGTGAGTTTATTCTTCCAAACATAATAGCACTCGTTCCATATCCGATGACCTCATCTCATCAAATACAAGCTGATCTATTAATATGCCACATCAATACTACCTACTGCCACAAGTCGTGCAATCCGTGCACCAAACAAGCAACAACTCGAATGTACCCAATAATGAAAAGAGAGACAAATGATATAACCGTCGCGCAAACTCAATTGATGCTACCACAAAGCGAAATGTTATGAAACCATCACACAAAGGAGAAACAGAACACACAAAGATAAGCACAAGGGTCATATCCCAACATAACTCTGCCGCGATGCGTGATGCAATCCAAACACCGGCCCACATGAAGTACCTCGAGTCATAATGCTCCAAATCAACAACCATATGCAAGTCAAAAATGACCACACGAAGTATATGACCATAACTATGGAGAAATGAATAGCACAATATACCACAACCCGAAAAAATCATAAACAAGGCGCAATCAACCATCAACGCCCCAAAAACCATCTTGCTCAAATTTTACCCCAAGACCTAAACAGAAATGCATCAAGCATGAAAATACCCAACAAATCACAACCCATCCTAGCGTAGGATAGTAACACATAGAACATATCAGGACACAAGTAAGCTCAACACTAACTGAATGACACATCCCTCGACAATAGCAGTGCTGAGTCAACAAATCCAACCTGGTGTAAGATAAACATCCTCATTAGGCCTATCGATGGCCCCCAAATCAACTCTGATCATTGGCCAATAGATAATTAACCCTTCAAAAGTCCAAAGTAACCTAAGCATAACACAAAATATTAGCTGTCGAACTTTGGTCGTACCTTCATAGTCTACAACAAAGGAACAATCTGCCTCTGAGAACCTTCCTAGTCACCAACCTAGAGTAATGATTCACCATATCCAATCCCAACTGCACCACAAGAATGACTAACACATCCCTCGTACACAATCACCTCAAAGAAATACTATAATTCTTCCGTTCCACATAGAAAATAAATCATAACATCAGCAATCGATCAACCTGGCGAGTACTGCAATCTAAATAAAGCATCCATAAGTAAAAACACAATGGGCCTTCTGAAATGTGCACTCTCTCAGGTAAAATCAGATAGAGCTGGCATTCTTCTAAATATCAAAAACTGTACATGCTGCCTAGTACTCATGACCTACCCTCCGAATTTGAACTGCAACCTTGTACATAAAATTCTCAATTCCACACGTCGCACCGCATCTATCATGCCACCGTATGAAAATAGGAGAATCCCAATATATATATACCCCATCAGTTAGAAAAACCTTCCATTTGATTCCATTCATGAGCTAATCACAACACGCAACATACTCCACATGCCGGTAGGAAATATCCATCTCATGTCGTGGTAGAAATCATTGAGAGCTCTTTCAAACACATTTGCACATAACCAAGCCATCAGCATTGAATTCCCCTAACTCAACCAAGTCACGCATGTAACCAAACCAAAGAGTATTGCCATGAAATACCAGTAAATCCTACCATATCATAAGAACCAAAAGAACAGATCATATCATTACCATACTGATCTAGCCTAGTACCAAACTGTCCTATTTCTCTGAGTTCCTTCCAAATTGCTTTCAAGTTAACATTTCTTGCAAGAATGTCGTGGTCCTTACCAAGAGCTCACCACTATCCAACACATGACTTAAGCACCCAAAAATACCACAACCGAGATACTCACTCTGGAGAGACCTTCTATGAATCCGAAGTTGTTTCTTCAACATCTCTGATATTGAAATATTGAATCACTAATGATGTATATATAACCCAAGTCTCGATAACTTTCAATGCAAATCTCAGATCTTAGTCATATACAAATCCAAAAATTTCTCAAATGCCACATATAAATCTTAAATCTATTAGAACCTTCACGAAAGTCATCTACTTAGCTCTAATCTCAATTGCACCGCTCATACGAGCCGAACAACCTATGTTCCATTAGCACACCAACACCTAAAGAAGCAATCCAAGTCTTTAAGCAACCAAGTGGTTTCCTTTTCTTAGCACATTACATCCACCACAAATAACAACCTGAACCATTCCAAGATTGCCATATATCCATACAGTATATCACATCATGCATCCAACAATTCCCTTGCTCAAGTAATCCTCAAAACTGACTTCTTCAAGTCATAATTGATCCGCAAGTATACCTCAGACCAAAACCAATAAATCACATAACTACGCAATCCGATCATCGATAGCAGACTCCCCTATTTGGCATAAAGCCATAGAATACGAAATCCGATAACCCACAATATTACTCCATAACTGCCATGACCTCGCACTATAATTCAAACAAATCCTCCATGAACTCATGTAGCACTAATCATAACATACCACAAATCATTTGTTAAACTCACATTTACCCTCCTGACAGTCAAGCCAACTTCATCAAGCTATCCAAACTATAATTGCAACACATATAACCCATTTGTAGACAGAAACTGTCCATAAAACATCAAAAGAATCACACATCCGTAGACTATCCCGCAAGCGATAACCCACCTGCTTAGCCCCAACTAGCATCCTCTATGACCTCATCCTGCTCTCAATCACTAGGCAATCGCTAAATCCTCCCAAGTCTTAACTCGCCATCAAGATATTAAAATCTATTTCGCTCCAAAATGAACAACATGAAAGGCCCCTAGTACGCTTATCACTCGAGAGTATACAACACATCAAGTAAGAAATTAAGCATTTGCAATCCTCTCGCAGACCAAGAAAAATACTTCTCATCATATCCAAACAATCTAGACACATTCCGCAACCACATCATAAGCATAATATAGCCATCTCACCACTCACCGAGCCATAAATCCCACTCCTAGGGAGCTGCTGGAAATATAAGTCTAAAAGCACATGCGTACACAACTAAAACTACCGAGCCCAAGCTGCGATCCAAACCTGGCATCAAGTCCTCTAGACTTGCCTATCACCAAACATAAAAAATACATCTTGCACCTCGTCCAAGGAAATCACAATCCATTAATGCATAAATGATACAAAAAGCTCACATAACATACGATTGAGTGGGAGGAATTCAAGGAGATACGCTTCAAGTTGAATTCAATGTCGCACGATAAGGAAAGAAAAATGTGAAGTTTATCAGCAAGATAGGAAAGGACGTCATAATACTAATCCGCAAGACTCTACTAGAGACTTGCTCATGACTTGTAGAACCTATAAACCTAGAGCTCTGATACTAACTTGTCACGACCCAAATCCAACTAGTCATGATGGCACCTAATCAAACCCGCTAGGCAAGCCAAATAACATTCAACACAACTCAAATAAGAATAATATAAATTAATGAGCAAAAATTAATGAATTTCAATACAAAATCCCCAGGATTAAAAGTACAAATCATGAGCTTCTAAGACGTAGAATTTACAACGCTGGTACAAACTAAATACATCATATATTCGAAATATACATAAACATATTTGAAATTCTAAAGCTACCAAGGAAAAGTGGCAGCTATATTCTGAAAGCAAGTACATCTTCATGCCAGCTGCCGCCATACACGACAACATTAACACCTATATATGCACGCAAGGTGCATAAGTGTAGTATGAGTACAATCGACCTCATGTACTCAATAGGTAACAAATCTAACCTCAGGTCAAAAGAAGTGACGAGCTTGAAAGATAGTCGAAGCCAACATCAAAATCCAGTGACAACTCATAATAATATAATGAGGATAGTAAAGGAAAATAACTCAAGAGATATATGCTCGGCTCGTTCACAGTTACGGAAAAATAAGCATGCTTCTCAAGTATAATAGTCAATTCCAAATCATACCATCGAAATCAACTAAAATAAATTTATCAAAAGAATTGTATTTATCTATTCACAACACCAGATAAGAATTTCTGTTAACTAATTAGCATGAGGAAAGTGCATCTTTATGTCTACATGTAAAATACATATGTCAAGTCATACATTATCAAATGCCATCTAGCATGAGAAATATACATCTTTATGCCTATATGTCAAATATACTTGTCAATTCATCAAATGTCATATTACCGTCTAGCATGAGGAAAAAATGCATCTCTGTGCCTACATGAAAAACGTCTATGAAAACTCAATATCATCACAATAAAACCATCAAGAATAATCACACTTAGCAAAATTACGGTGCCTGGCGCAAGGCCCTTACTAACATACACAAAAACACTTAGCACTGTATGGGTGCTTGGCATAAATGCCCATCAATAAAGCGCATAAACAAAACACTGTGCCTGCGCCTACTACTGGCATATCAAACTCCGCAAGGGTGGATCCTACCCAAACGCTAATCATAAGCCTAGCATGGAATACCATAGTGGTCCTCAAATTTAACTTGGACTTGTGTCACGTACAAAGACACCAATAACATGTGAAATAACAGAGGCAGAGATACAACATGCGGATATAACTGTCATGACTGAAATAGTATGACTACAACAAAGGCAACTAGCTCAACATGGCAATATAACTCTAACATGTCTCAACAACTAAGCAGGTGGCATAGATATGATTTTTAGCATGAATAATAACCCATGTAGTCGTATAAAAAGAGAAAACATGATATCAAAGAAGCATGATAGTAAAACAAGGCACATAATGGCCTAATAACTACCCGGATCATGAATACCTCGGTGCATACACACACACTTATCATCTAGCGCATGCATCACCCCAAAACTCATCTCAAATATCATAGCTCTCAGGGATATTTACTCTCAAATCTTTGTTTAGATATGTTACATACCTCAAGCAAGAAAAATCAAATACCGAGAAAGCCAACTGATACTTTAGAATACCATCCAGCGCAAGTCGACCATCAAATGGCAGAAAACTTGCCAAAATCAACTCAAATACATCATATAAGGCCAAAGGAAATAAACCCAAATGATAAAGGTCGGTTCTTTAATCAATTACTCAAAGCAACCCCTACTCGCACATCGAAACCCGACAAAACTCACCAAAATCTGACAACCCGTTCAATTACAAGTCCAACTATATGAATATCAAGCTAATATGACTCGGAATCGATGTTCAAAACTCAATAAATCACTTTAGAAAAGATTAGATAAAAATCCCCAATTTCTCTTCTAACTTCATTAGTCAAATGCCAAAATCAAAATGGAGTCACGGAATAAAATCAAAATCGACTAGAAAAGACTTACCCCAATCCATGTAGTGAAAAGCCTCTCCAATATCTCCCAAATCCGAGCTCCAAAACTCAAAATGTGATAAAGTAACTCAAAGGTCCAAAATAGAGTACTTATAGGTCTGCTCCAAGTATACTCTTTGCGAACATGGAAGAACCCCCCATTCAAGATGATTCTCACCGCCACAAAATAACTCTACGTGTTCACGGCATATTCCTCGCGAATGCGATGCACAGCTAACCTAGAACTTCATGAACGCCGCGTTGTAATGACCCGACTGCTCAATTAAAAAACTGCATTCAGTCGGTAGCTTGAGGTCATGAGTAGCATCATATTATGTATCATGAATCGTGTGTATCGTTGGTTTTGGTTTTCATGTGCCTCGGATTGATTTGAAAGAAAGATTCTCAACTTAGAAGCTTTAAGTTGGAAGAGTCGATCAAGTTTGACTTTTTTGTATTTGATCCTTGATTAGTGTACGAAGGTTTTGCACGAGGTTTTATTTGTTAGAGGTTTACTAGAGGTACCTCATTTGTCTTTTGGGAAGCTATTGTTGTTAGAAGTTACTGTTGTGATTATCTTAGTTATGTGGTATATCATGTGATTACATCTTGAGTTATGGTTATAGCATGGTACAGTTTGTTCACACTTATGTAGTGTATGGATGTGAGAATGGTAAGGTTACACCGTAATTTAATTAATTTGGAACGACTCTTGGCACGTTCAAGGACGAACGTATGTCTATGTGCGCAAGAATGTAATGACCCGACCGGTCGTTTCGACCAACTGCATTCAGTCTTGGGGTTGTGAGTAGCTTCATATTTGTGTATTATGACTCACATGTATCGTCGGTTTTGGATTTCAAGTGCCTCATGATTGTATTGGAATATTGATTCTCAACTTGGAAGCTTTATGTTGGAACAGTCGAGGAAGTTTGACTTTTGTGTATTTGACCCCGGATCGGATTTTTGATGATTTCATTAAGTCCGAATGGTGACTTTGGACTTGGGGGTATGTGCGGATTTACATTTGGATATTTCTAGCAGGTTTCGGCATTATTTGGCAAAAGTTGGAAATTTGAAAGTTTGGAATGTGCATAAGTTTGAATAAGAGTTGACTTTGATGATATCAGATTTGAATTGTTGTTTCGAGAAATGAAATAAGTTTGTTATGCCATTTGGAACTTGTGTGCAAAATTTGAGGTCATTCCGAGTTTATTTGATATGGTTCGGCATGAGTTTTGGAAATTAAAAGTTCAATAGTTCATTAAGTTTGATTTGAGGTGTGTTTTGTGGTTTTGATGTTATTATGTATGATTTGAGCCTGGAGTAGGTTCGTGTTATGTTTTGGAATTTATTGGCGTGTTCAAATGGGATCCGAGAGGTTCGGGTGAGTTTCAAATTGATTTCGGATCCTTTCCCTCATGTTTTGCATAACCGATTTTCTGCTAGTTCTGGTGTTTCAGGCCTTCTTCGCGATCGCGAAGGTACGGATGTGATCGCGTAGAGGGGAGCAGCTGGTTGTTATTCAACCTGTTCGTGAGAGGCGTTCGTGAAAAGTTGAAGGGTTTGTTCATCATGTTCACAGGTGAAGGTTAGCGATCGTGGTTCAACAAGGAGCTGGGGACTTCTGTCTTCGTGTTCGCAAGGTTGTGGGCTCGTTCGCATAGTTGTGGTGCCTGTGTTCATCAAGTTCGGAGGGTAGCGCCGCGACTGCGAAGCATATTTTTGGCTAAGTTCATTTATGTGCATCGAGATAGCGAGGGTACAACCGCAATGGCGTAGAGTACCACTGGATAATGCAAATAAGTACTTTATTTTTGACCTTTGAGTTATTTTATCACATTTTAAGTTAGGGAGCTCAGATTTGGGCGATTCTGGAGGCGATTTTCACCACATGTATTGTGGTATGCACTTTCAACTCGAATATAATTATATTCCATGATTCTATCTTCGATTTTGGCATTTGATTGATTATTTTGAAAGAGAAATTGGGGATTTTTGTCCAAACATTCATATAGTGATATTTTTTAGTTTTGAACGTCGATTCGGAGTCAGATTTGAGTGAAATTAGTATGGTTTGACTCGTATTCGAATGGGTTGTCGAAATTTGTGTGTTTCGTAGGGTTCCGAGGTGTGGGCCCCGATTTGACTTTTTGGTTGACTTTGAGTGTTTGATTAAAAATTCGTCCTTTATTGTTTGGTTTTGCTTCCTATGGAATTATTTGATGATTTTGAGTTGCTTTTGGCTAGTTGTGAGTCGTTCAGAGGTCAATTTGAGCGGAATGGCGCTTCTAGTGTATCCATTTGGCTACTTTGAGGTAAGTATCTTGCCTAACTTTGTTGGGCGATATTTTCCTACTAATTGATATTGTTTGCTATATGCATGCATAGTTAATCATGCTTGAGGGTAGATTATACGATAATTTGTACCTCGTTGGAATATATGACCTTCTTGCTTCATGCTTCACTTAACTTATAAATTAGTATGAATTTGACGTTAAATGCTAGAAACCATGATTAAACTTATCATAACTTGACTAAAATTTGGCGGACTTTTGTGAAACTATTGATGTGCTAATTTCGATCATCACTATACTTAATGAAAAATACATCGTAGTGACTGTTATTCTTGAGATACTTGGATTCTATACTTGAGTTGGAGATCGATTTTGAGATTTGTTGAGATACTTGAACAATAAGGTTCTTGAGGTTTATTGATTTGATATTGGCTTGAAGGCTGTGATTAATGTTCATTTGGAATATTCTCTTAATCACTCTTCTTGATGTTAATCATGCTTCCTACCTTGCTTGTTATTGATATACATTTTCTTGGTGAGGAAGAGTGTAAAGTATGAAGGGTGATGTCATGCCATTGAACAAACATTATCATGTGAGGAAGAGTGTAAAGTACGAAGGCTGATGTTGTGACATTTCTTATATATTATCGTGTAGGGAGGAGAGTAAAGCATGAAGGGTGATGCCGTGCAATTTCATTTACATTATCATGTGAGGACGAGAGTAAAAGTACGAAGGGTAATGCCATGCCATTGTTTTTACATTATCAAGTGTTCATGGCACGAAGGGTGTTTCTGTGTAGGCGAGGATGATAGACATGCATTATATTGTGATGTATTTTCCTTGTCTATACATTCATGTCCTTATCTTGACTTGTTACTGTTGCACCTGTATTTTTTATGTGACTTGTCGTTGTTGTTCTGTCTTTGTCCACTACCTCAATTGATGTTGTAATATACATGCCTTCTATCTATTTAACTTGTAGATATCAGACTTTCTTTCTTGTTTGTCATATTTACATCGATGTCATTTCTCATTTGTTGCACTTTCGTATAAGCGTTCTACCATATTACCTGTCCATGCCTTCTATTTGTTTGGCTGATAAACATCATGCTTTCCCTCTTGTTTGTTTTATCTACATCTAAGCCTTCTACCATGATAGTTAATCAATTTTATGTTATTCTATCTTAATTGCTATCATTACTTATATGCCTCTTACCTAGTCTGCTACCGTTGTCCATTTGCACTTCCTTATTAGTTATTGCTACATGTGTATCTCCTACTTTGTCATTGCTGTTAATGGCACTTCTTTCACGTGGTTGGAACTGTTATACGTATGCTCGGTAACAAAGAGATACTGCAAGAAAGGTGTTGACATGCCAATTGATTTGACATATATATTTGGCGAGGATGAGATAAATGTACGAAGGGTGTTGCCCTGCCATTTGATTTGATATCTTGAGTTCATATCTCACACTATGAAAGCTTTGGATTTGCTACCGTGGTTTGATGGTCATCGCTTTAAGGAATTGATTGGTTGTGATATTGAGAAATGTTGACCATCATTTCTTCTAGTAATCATTTACTGCTTCGCATATTTGTTCTTGTACTCTTCTCTGTTATGTTTTAGTATTGTTTCTATTGCTATTCTACTGCAGAAGTTAAACCAATGAGTAACTTTTTACTAAAAAGCCTCGTCCTACTTCACCGAGGTTAGTCAAGATACTTACTGGGTACATAGGGTCGGTCGTACTCATACTATACTTCTGCATCTTGCGTGCAGATCTTGGAGCCGATCCTGTTGTGCATGGCAGGAGCTGCCATTGAAGATGTGCCCGTTGTCCGAACATGACTACCATTTGTCTTTTGTAGTTTTATATTTGAATTCTATTTAGGTAAAATTCGAATAGATATTGTTTTTTTTCTTCATATCTATTTTATATATCTAAATCGTAGTCGCTCGTGACTTTTGCCTCTTCATATCTATTTTATATATCTAAATCGTAGTCGCTCGTGACTTTTGCTACTAGTTCTTGGGAAGCTGTATAAATTTCAGTTATTTCACTTATTGGTTTCATATTAATTCTAGCAGAATTGTCTTGATGTATTTGGCTTACCTAGCGGGTGGGGTTAGGTGCCATCACGACTAGGGAGATTTGGGTCGTGACAAGTTGGTATCAAAGCACTAGGTTTGTAGGTTCTATGAGTCATGAACAATTGTCTAGTAGAGTCTTGTAGATCGGTATGATGACGTCCATACCTATCTTTGAGAGGCTACATGGCATCTATGAAACTTCCCTTCTATCTTTCCTCATTACGCGACTTTGTTTCAGCTTAGCGCCTATATCTTTGATTTCTGTCTACTCACTCGTATGCAAGATAGCGCACTCGGTATCAGCTATGCACCGACGGTTGTGATTTGCGGGATGGTTCATGAAAGGCTATGGATGCTTGATTATCATCACGTATGCTGTCTAGTCTTGGGAGCGGATGCAGTGATATATCTTTCAGTCGTTCATTTGTGGCACAAATTAGATTCTTGTATCTGGTTGATAAGCCTAGACTTGGGAAGACTGGCTGGCGGCCTAGTCTTTGTGATTATGGTGGGTTCATGGTAAGGTGTTGATTTGAGTACATATGGGGTTCATCTCCTGCGTGATAGGTTTGGATTGGGTGTTTCATATGAGGTTTCCATTTGGTGGAATGCGTATATTATCCCTTCAGAGCATTTGGAGAGGTTTGCTTGACTATTGCAAGCATGGGTATGCGCTTGGAAGACTCTTCAAAATGTTCTATGACCAATATTGCGTGATTTTTTTAAATTATTCAGTTGAAGAACAGTGGGGGATCGTGGTAGCTATGAAGATATAGTACTGTGGATTATCGATGATGATTTCTATGGCTTCAAGTTAAGTGAGGGAGTCTGCTATTGACGATTGAATTGTAGAATCATGCGTTGTATAAGTTTCTGGGCTGAGGGATTGCTTGGTTGTTTCTTTGAATAGTCATGTGCTAGTGAATTGCGGGCTGCCCAGTGCGTATTGCATGTCTATTGAAGATCAGAGTAAGGTGAGTGGTTATCGAGAAGGTTCTGATGAGTTCTAGATCATATGTGGCATTTAAGGACTCCTGAATTTGTGAATGAATATGGCTTGAGATCGGTAGTGAATGGTGATCGGATCTGCAGTATTTCTATGTCAAGAATGATTCTACATGGCAATATTAGAGAGATGCAAGAAACGGCTTCAGATATGCAGAAGGTTACTTCTGAGAGAGCATATCAGATTGAGTTACTTTTCGGTTTACCATCTTTGTGACTCAGTTGAGTTAGAGGAGATTAGTTCTGATGACTTGATTTTGTGTTAATGAGTTCCGAAGAATTCACCATGGTTATGGCCACCGCCCAGAGTTCATGTTTTCTACAGGTACAGAAGATATATTGTGTGTGGTGATGTTCTCCTAGATTAAGTTAAATGAATGTCTCTTGGTTGATGACGTATTCAACTTGCTTATGGTTTAGAGTAGATTATGAGATTTTCGTATATCTCAACCAAGTCATGTATATGTATGTTCTTTTGGCACTCTTAGAGGCTCCTAGACTAGAGTTTGGTTGTATGTAAAAGGGTGGATTATGACTCTGTTACAACATGAATATGTATAAAATGTCAATGTTTCTTTTTCAAATGAGTTGCATATATTTTAGATTTCCAGTATTACCACTAGGAGGTCTTGTAGGCCCAGTCTTTATGATTAAGGAAAGATGGGATGGAGCGTCGTGTTTGGTCGCACCTCTTAAGGTTGGGGTGTGACAAACTTGGTAATAGAGCATGATCAAATCCTAGGAAATTCTGCAAGCTGTATCTAGTAAAGTCTTGCTTATGGGCATGTTAAGCACCATACTTATAAACAGGAGGCTACAAGATATCTAGGATGAATACCGTTAATTCTGAACTAGATCGTGCGATAGAGCTGAGACGTTTTAGTATTCCCTTCTAATTCTACTCTTGTTATATTTATAGCAATGACTACAACGAGACTTCAGGCAATTATTCAGGGACTAAATGAAGAAGTAGGAGAGGGCACCAGCCAGGTGCCACCTGCCCCTATAGGTCAACATGGACCCCACGACGAGGCTGGTACACAGGTTTCGGGGACAGCACCACCACTCTCGAAGGAGCATAGATAGACTAATGTACCCCCCCATTCCTCCTCTGGCTGTTTCTAAGTAGGATTTAGATATGAGGAGTGTAGTACGGTTGTTGACATGTTAATGGCCTCTCAAGCCCAACGTTAGGCCCCTGCCACCTCAGATCGATCAAGCAGTACGAGAGTTTGGGATTTCATTAATTTGGACCCTCTAGTATTATGAGGAACATATCCAAATGATGACCCCTAGAATTTCCTAGTTCAAATGCAACAATCTTTATGAGTAATGCATGCCGCTGATACTCAGTTTGTAGAGCTTGCATCTTATAGATTGAGGTGTATAGCCATTTTATGGTATAAGGCTTGGGAGCATTCTAGGGGATCTCTTGCCCCGGAGACATTCTTGCAGCAGTATTTACTCGTTGAGCTTTGCCGACCATGACAAGATAGATTCTTACGGTTGGAGCAAGGTAATATGAGCATCTTGGCATATAGTATGCAGTTTAACTCCTTGGCCAGATATGCTTCTTCGGTGGTGGCCGAGATGAGTGACTGGATACATTGATTTGTGAGAGGTTTGGGACCACATCAGATAATTAAATGTACCACTACTTCTTTGAATCTGATTATAGATATTGCTTATATTCAAGATTATGCTCAGAATTTGGTGGATCGTAAGTGGCGACAGCGAGCCGCTAGAAAGGATGATCGGGCCCAACATGAGACAGCACGGTCTACAGGTGATGTGGGGGAGTCACAAGGTGAGTTTAGATCTTAGCTTCCTCGCATCCATCTTATCCGGTGGCTAGTGTGACGTCACACTTCTAAGGGCAGCATCGTGATCGGACCACCCACTCTGTTTAGGGTCAAAATCTCCAAGGACTGAACTCACAGTTAGTGGAGTCCCTAGTGAGATGAGGCCCCCAGCACCGCATTTTGGCCGATATGGTAGAAATCATTTTGGGTATTGTCGCTAGGGTTTAAATTTGTTATTCTAGTGGGAAGCCCAGTCACTCATGCGTTTCCCAGTGAAAAATGTGGGCTGTGTGATACCGTCAATGGGATCAGCAGAAGTTTCATCATCGACAACACATCCTCATAAGCAAGGTGTGGAACCTCCCATTGGAAGATAGAGAGGTAGAGGTGGAGTTCTTAGCTCAAGCAAACAACAGAACCGCATTTAAGCATTATCAGGCCGACAAAACCTTAAGTCCTTTTTAGACGTGGTCACAAGTACACTATCCGTATCTTCCGTTAATGTGTATGCTTTGATAGATCCAGGTTCCACCCTGTCATATATTACTTCATTTGTTGCTGGTAAACGTCAGATAGTACATGAATTGTTACAACAATTGTTTGATGTATCCACGCCCGTGTGTGAGTCAGTGGTAGTTAGGCGGGTATATTGAAGTTGTAACGTGATGATTCATGATCAACATACCTTGGCTGATTTGAATGAATTGGAAATGATGGATTTTAATGTTCGTATGGGAATGGATTGGCTGACCTCTTTTTATGCTACAGTGGATTGTCGGAAGAAATTTTTTTTAACTTTCCAGGAGAGCCCGTTATCAAATGAAAGGGCGATGTTGCAGCGCCATAAGGGAAATTTATTTCTTACATCAAGGCTTGAAAGATGATCACAAAAGGATGTTTTTACCATTTGGTGCAAGTGAAAGATGCGATGGCGAATCCTCCCACCCTTCAGTCGATTCCGGTTGTTAGCGAATTTCCCGATGTGTTCCTTGATGAGCTCCTAGGTATCCCACCCGAGAGAGATATTGAGTTTTTCATTGACGTGCCACCCGATACACAACCGATATCTATTCCTCCGTACAGTATGGCTCCGGTCGAGTTGATTTTAATTGAAAGCTCAATTGAAGGATCTTTTAGATTAGGGCTTCATTCGACCTAGTACTTTCCCGTAGGGATTCTCAGTGCTATTTGTTCGAATGAAAGATGGTTCATTGAGGATGTGTATTGATTATCGACAGCTGAATAAGGTGACCATTTAGAATAAGTACCAATTCCCAGGGATCGACCGTTTTTTTGATCAATTGCAAGGCGCTAGGTGTTTTTCGAAGATCGGTCTTAGATCCGGATACCACTAGCTAAGGATCAAGGAAGAAGATATTCCAACGACAACTTTTCATACCAGATATGGCCATTATGAATTTCTCGTTATGTGCTTTTGCCTGACCAACACGCCAATAGCTTTTATCAATTTGATGAATCAGGTATTCAGGTAATTTTTTTGTGTCTTTGTGATCATGTTCATTGACGATATCTTGGTGTATTCTTGGTCAAAGGCAGAACAAACAGGGCATTTGCGAATGGTTTTACACACCCTCCAAGATCACAAGCTGTAAGCCAAATTTTCCTAACACGAGTCCCAGTTGAACTCAGTGACTTTTCTTGGGCACATAGTATTATATGAGGGCATCAAAGTGGAAAGTCAAAAGAGCAAAGCAGTTAAAAATTAGCCAAGGCCCACAACTCCTACCGAAGTACACAGCTTCTTGGGCTTAGTCCGTTACTATCAAAGATTCTCATTTATAGATGCTCCATTAACAAAGTTGACGCATAAGGCAACAAAATTCTAGTGGACCGATGGTTGTTAGAAGAGATTCCAGGAGTTAAAGGACAGGTTAGCCTTGGCACCAGTTCCAACCCTTCCTGAAGGACCCAAGGGGTACGTTATATTTCGTGATGCCTCTAGAGTAGGATTAGGCAGTGTGCTAATGCAACATGGGAAAGTTCTTGTGTATGCCTCGAGACAACCAAGGAAGCACGAGCAGAATTACCCAACTCACGACTTGGAGCTAGCAGTTGTTTACCTTGAAGATACGGTGTCACTACTTTTATGGAGTCCATGTTTATATATTCGTAGATCACAAGATCCTGTAGTACATCTTCAAATAAAAAGATTTGAATTTAGGGCAGCTAAGGTGATTAGAATTATTAAAGGATTACGATGTTGATATCCTATACCACCTCAGGAAAGTAAACGTTGTGGCCGATGCATTAAGTCAGAAACCTATGGGCAGTTTATGACGTTGAAAAGCATAAATTGGTGATGGCCAAGGAATTGAACCGGTTAGCCAACTTAAGCGTACAATTGAATGATACCGATAGCAGAGGAGTCGTAGTCTGAAATGATGTCGAATCCTCGTTAGTAGCTGAAGTAAAGGCACAACAATTTAAAGATCAAACTTTGGTGAAAATAAGAGAAAGAATTCCCTCTCAAAAGAAGCAAGTGTTCCGGTTATTAGAGAGTGGAGTCCTCACATACAAGGACCATTTATGTGTACCCGATGTCGGAGAGTTCCGATAGCAGATCATGGTAGAGATTCATCGATTCCGATATTTTCTTCATCCGGGGTAGACCAAGATGTATCACCATCTTCAACCACTATATTGTTGGAACAACATTAAGAGAGATGTTGTTGAATACATCGCTCGGTGTCCCAATTTCCAACAAGTTAAGGTCGAACCTCAGAAATTGGGAGGATCGTTGCAAAATATGGAAATTCTGACATGGAAATGGGATGTGATCAACATGGATTTTGTTATCGGATTACCACGATCATGACAAATGTTTGATTCTATATGGGTTATTACGGATTGACTCACCATGTCGGTTCACTTTCTACCAGGAAGATCATATTCTCGGCTAAAGTTTATGCTAAGTTATATATTATGGAAATCGTTCGACTTCATGGGGTTCCAATTTCTATCATATCGAATAGAGGTGCCCGGTTTACGGCTAAATTTTGGAGGTCATTTAAAAAGGGATTGGGTACAAGGATTAACCTTAGCACAACTTTTGATCCCCAAACAGACGGCTTGGCTGAACGCACTATTCAAACGCTTGAAGACATGTTACGAGCCTGTGTTTTATACTTCAAGGAAAATTGGGAGGATCATCTACCGTTCATCAAATTTGTTTACAACAATAGCTACCATGCTAGTATTCAAATGGCACCATATAAGGCCCTAATAGACTGAAGTGCAAATCCCCTATCGGCTTGTTCGAAGTTGGTGAAACAAAGTTGTTGGGTCATGAATTGGTATTGCAGGCTGTAAAAAAGGTGAAAATAATTTGAAGTCGACTGTTGGTTGCCCATAGCAGACAAAAGTCCTGCTTAGATAACAGGCGATGGGACTTGGGTTTGCGGTGGGAGATTGAATATTCCTAAAAGTCACCCATGAAAGGCGTAATGAGATTTTTGGCAAATGAGGCAAACTGAGTCCCCAGTATATCAGACCATATCAAAATATAGAAAGTCGGCCAAGTGGCTTATAAGCTTGAACTACCCTTGGAATTGGAAGCAGTGCATCCGGTATTCCATGTCTATACTTCGAAAGTGCTTAAGCGATCCATCTCGCATTACCCCTATTGAAGACATCCAAGTTACGAAGGATCTATCTTACGCAGAAATTCGGTGGCCATCATAGATCGTCAAGTTCGTAAGCTGCAGACTAAAGAGGTAGGTTCAGTTAAAGTACTGTGGAGGAACAATGGTAAAGAAGAAATGACCTGGGAAGCGTAAGAGGATATGAAATCAGAGTACCCCCATTTATTCCACACTATGGGGGGGGGGGGGGGAACAATAGAACTACTATGGCAAGCTCCACTCCAAATGACTAAAGAGGTTTGCAAGGAGTGACTATGAATCAACATTCGAGGACGAATGTTCCGAAGAGGGGGATGATGTTACACCCACATACGAAGTTAAACAATTTATGAGGTTTAGGTACAACCAACCAGATAGTGGCACGTTATCGAGTAGAAAGGCAACTGCATGCAACTAGATTTTGCAAGTTGTCCCCCTGGGCACAACAGCCGATGTGGAGCGACCTATTTGCATGAAGAGCGGTGGAATTTCCAATACTTCTACGGAATAAAAAGAGCAGTGAGGCCCTTTCTCTTTCATTCTATGAGTATCACCCACCATAACTCACCCAAACATACTCTATAATCTCCTTTTGAAGTTTCTGAGTTAAATTGAATTAGAAGGCGAGTCAAGTAGGATTTAGCATAAAAAAGCTTTGAAGCATCATTGTAACATCTATTATCAGATTTTATTGATTCAAGAGACTCGTCGGAGGTGGGGGTTAACCATCCTAGAAGTATAGCTAATTCTTCAACAAGGTATGTAAGGAAACTTTCTTTCTTCGCACGAGTTAGTGTAAGTCTATCCTTCCTTCTAATTGATTCATGCATGGTAAGGTTTGGTAGTTCTAAGCTCCTCTAATTGACATTGTTCTGTCCTTGTACATTCTTGCTGGTAGCATTTCTTTCAAATCTAAAATGTTCCCATTTCATATCCCTTGAAATTGACATTGCATTTCACTTATGTATAAGTATCTATTTTACTTTACCGAGTCATGTTATAGTTGGCCTGGTACGGCACCTATGGTGTAACCACTAATTAGTTGGGTATGATAAAACATGATATGAGATGTTACCGAGTCCTGGTGTGGCTGCGTACGATAATGCATACTGTGAGATTATCGAGCCCTTATGCAGCCAGGTACCACCGAGTCCTTTACGAGGACTGGTATAGAGTGATAGTAGATTAATCATTATCGATTCCTTCTGGGACTGAGTACACCGAGTTCTGTGGGATCGGGTACGACCAAGATCTCCTATCGCCGGGTACGGCCGAGTCCTCTATGAGGCCGGGTATAGAATGATGTAATTGAAGTATACCCCAAAGTTTTGCTTAATATTTTTATGTATGAATATTATAATTAATGCATGACCCTAGTGAGTAGCCTGGTTTTACCGAAGCTTTCATACATTCATGATCATTGTTTATAGTTCCCAAAGATTACACCCTGGTGGCTTATTTTCGGTACTTAGGTTAAAATCGCGTACTCATGTCCCTTTATGTTATGATTTTATTTATATGCTTTCTTAGTTTTACATACTTGGTATATTATTCATACTGACGCCCTTTTCTTAGGGCGTTGTGTTCATGCCCACAGACACAGATAGACCCGGTGACGTCTTCTCCCTAAAAAGGTGTTGTTCCAGTTGATTAATCGCTTCACTCCACTCCTTTGGAAAAGCTGTTCAAAGTCAATAGGTACTGAAGCATATGTTCTAATCATTTTTTTTGGGTACAGTGGGGCCCAATCTCAACCAAGTTGTGTATATGTATGTTCTTTTGGCACCCTTAGAGGCTCGTAGACTAGAGTTTGGTTGTATGAAAAATTATGGATTATGACTCTGTTATAGGATGAATATGTATAAAATGTCAATGTTTCTTTTTGAAAATAAGTTGCACATATTTTAGATTTCCAGTAGGAGGTCTCGTTGGCCCAGGCTTTATGATTAAGGAAAGACAAGATGGACGTCGGTTCTCACGGGCCTTCGGGCGTCGTGTGCCAGTAGCACCTCCAAGGTTGGTTTGTGACATATAGAAGTTTAAAAATTAAATTGAAACTGAGAAATGTCTTAACAAAGCAAAACTGAGATGCAAAAGTCATCATCCCAACACCCGATAATACTGAGTCATAAGCTCTACATGGAATACATAAGAAGTCTCAAAAATAGATCATTGTTTGAGCTACATAAACAGCAGAAAATAAAGTAAAAAGGTGACTCCGAAGCCTACAAACTGATAGCAGGGATACCCTGAAGTGTCCAACAGCTCTGGCTCAACTCTCTAATGATCAGCTCGATTCGAAGTACCCGAATCTGCACAATGAATGTTCAAAAGCGTAGTAATGAGTACAACACAGTTGCTACCCAGTATGTATCAAGACTTATCTCGGTGGAGTAGTAACGAGGTTCAAGTCATTGCACTCTCTAGTCAATAACCTGAGCAAAATACAACCAGAAAACTAACAACATAAAGCATAACGGTACATATATCAACAACCTCAAAGAACGTGTCACAACAACTCAACGTAGAATAATCCGTTTTTGCCAACAAAAATCAATGGGATGGGGCATGTGATAACGTATCAAATTCAACCAACAACTCATAAAGCACAAGACAAAAACATATAAGACACACATTTGTGATCAAAATATCAACCCCTGGTTCCAACACATGAACAATAACAAAGGAACATCCTGATATATCTCATAACATCCTCAACAAAGCCACCCTTATGTCACCACATGCACATAATCAATGGAATGCCTCCCTTATCTCGCCGCATGCACATCACAATGAAATGCCTCCCTTATATCTCCACATTCGCATCTCACCACCCTTATACTCCACACAATAACAATCAACCTGCACAACATATTCACATGTGCCACAATATAACAAAACAATAATACACTATGTCACATCAAGATATAGCCCATGGCTCAGCAACGATGTCTACAAGAATCATAACAAAAACATAAAAGTGCGGCAAGTATTCAACAATAAAGCATATTTCATATGTCGGACTACTTCCTGTATTATCAAATCATTTGATTTAGGCTAGCTATGAGAGCGAATGGTGCAAAGTATCTCAATGTTAATCCTATAAGCATGGTCTCTACGTGGATATTCCGGTGAAATAAAAAGACTTCATTATCAGATTCTATAGGCAGGATTTCTATGTGACATATACCATAGGTTGTTTAAGTTACTAAATGGTTGTTTAAGTTACTAAATGGCCGAGTGATATGAGTCATTGTTTATAATCCTATAGGCATAACCTATAGTTGTAACATCCTAAGAACATGATCTCTAAGTGCAGTGGTACAAATAGTCAAGCAAATTAGCATAGCATAGATCATATAGACAATATTTCATAGTGTGAGAGTTTAACAACATGATATCTAAGCAGAGTTGAAGACAGGCGAGCAAATTTTCATATAGCAGGTCCTATAGGCATGTTGACCATGTGACATCATTGAATTATTGACACATTAGGCAGATTATGCAAATAGTGTCTAATTGTTATTAGTAAAATCCCTAGACTCATGATTCCTAAGTGAAGCGGGAAATAATGAAGATCATATTGGCATGATAGCTAGTAGCATGTAGCAATTGAGAACTAGAGCATGGTTGGCAATGACAAGTAGCAGACAGGGATATTTGGACCTATATGCATGTTATCTATCCATTCATGTAAGAGATAAACTATCCAAACCGCTCTTTCAACTATTTTCCCATTATCTTCTTTACAAGTTATTGCAAACCAAGCACAAGTAATTACATGCCTAATATAAATACACAAATAACCCAGTCATACTTATGGGCATTCAACAGCCTCAATACATCATCCAGACCAACAGACCCAAGCTCCAAATGCATAAGCTTAAGCAGATAAAGCAAATTTGGACCCAGTACCAAGTCACGCCCAACAAACCAGGCCCAACTCTTAAGAAGACCAAACTCTGTTAACTAGCATCCTACATGGGTACCAAAAATTCAAGTGAAAGATTGTGCAAACATACCATCCATTCGACTTAGAACTTAAGAAAGAAACACACATGTGCACCCAGAAGATTTTGATCTTCAATGTTTACAAACCAACCAAGAATAGGATTCCCTAAGTAGCATCCTAGTATATGAGGTCTAAGAGATGAGACAGAGAACATAGGCAAAACAAGAACATACTTGAGGATCCATTAGCTTTATAAAAGTCACATAAAGGGATTTTACAAACATACACTCTGAGTATAATGTTTAAGGGTATATAGAGTCACATAGGTCCAGTAGAATAAACACACATTTGATCAATTCAGAGTAACAGCATCTTAAGGACAGGTCGGCTGTAATGGTCAAGACTTCAAGAGAGTCTAACATGAAGGTCTAAGATAGAAACATTCTATATACATGGTTTCTTGGCAAGACGCTCAGCGAGTCAAATGGTCATGTATTCGTTTGATTTTAAAGAAAATGAGGACGTTCTACAGTTGATTAGAGCACATATATAGGGGTGAATATATCCAATATGTGGCAGAGGAGCACACTAAGATACCTAAAATATAGCTAACATGTGGCAAAGGAGCAAATTAGATATGCTTAAACCTAAGTACACTAGCAATATCGAAGCGTAGACTCTCATAGTACTAAATTAACAACAAAATTGCATCAAAGTTGGAATAGCATGAAACACGATATTATACTGCAATTCAGACGTATTAGAAAGCCAAGATCTTGAGTCGAGGTTTTCTACTTTGAAAGGTTCCAACATAGCAATGGCGAATAGAGTACACATAGGCATGAGTAAGTAAATAAAATAATCTAGAACATGTCTACATTAGCTAATAGTGAATTAAATGGCAAAATTAAGAAAACTAACCAGTTGCAAAGAGAAATGAGTAAACGACTAAAATAGGAGTTCCAACAGTAGTTCAGCAGCAATTGCAAGTGAAGGAAAGCAGTGAAAACCTTATGACCTCCAGCACTTCGGAGTTCACGAGAGCCTCGAGGACTATGAGAAGTGCTTGCGCTAGAGGACATTCTAAAAATAAATCCAAGTCGGCCTTGGCATCGACCAAGAACAGAATCAAAACAACAAGAGATTAGAGAACCAGAAAACCAAATAGAACAAGTCTGAGTGAGATGAAGCAGTGACCAAAGTCCGTTAAAAAGGGGAATTGGGGATGGGTTTATATAGTGAAAAATTGAAAAGCACATAAGTAAAGAAGTAAATCACACCCAAATAAGGAAAACACATCACATGGAGACCAGTTTCATATCGGATTAGGGAAAAATTATACACAAAAGATCAATCAAAAATATCAATGAACTGGATTATCAGGGGAGTAAACATTTTCCCCTAAATATACCAAGCCATGATTCTGTAAAAAAATAAATAATCAAAACAGTATTTGTATCTTCACATTGATACTTGTCATGTTCAGGCAAGTATCATTGGGTCTTTCGCGCAAAAACTTGCCACAATCGGGCAAGTACCATAGAGTAAGAAGCCAGGAAAGGTAAGAGCATCACAGGAGAATTATAAATTGACCAAGATCCAGTAAAGAAAACAAGATATTCAGGTAGGCTAGGGTCTGGAAGAGATGGGGAGAGGGGATCGGTCTCTATGGAAATGGGGAACAGGGTTTGGCTGAGGGGATATAAAGAAAGGGGGACGGTTATGAGTCATTGATCTTTGGAGATCAACGGCTGGGATCATAAAAGGGGATGAGTTGGGTAGGGGCCGGGTTTGGATAGGATTGGTGGGTTGGTGTGTCCCGTTGGGTTTGGAAAGTTGCCATGAGTATTGGGCTCAGGTTTAAGACCACATTTGTTTCGAAATTCAGCCTTTATTGGGACCAGATTTTAAAACACAAAATTATTTAAAAATAAATTAAATAATGGCTAGAAAATAATAAAAATGCCATTTATAAAATTTAACACTTTAAAATTGTAGATTAGGCTTAAAATAATATAAAAATATTATTTTAATTTAAATATTATAATAAATATAATTATTGTAAAGAATATAGGCTATTACTACAAATAATGTATAAATAATATATAACATGCAATGCAATCATAGAAAGATGATGCAGATACCATAAAATATGCGTAAAGTATTATAAAATGTAAATAACTAGTTTGGTCAACTAGTCACTCACTATTTATTTTAAGGAAATAATATGTGGATTATCTATCAATTATAAATATTAGAATCAATAAAAATTCTTATAATATAAAATAAAAATATTTGCATAAGATCTCCATAATAATAATTTAGAGAAAGATCATGAAGATAATAGATTCATATTTAAAAACGTGTCGTGGGGTAATAATGTAGGAAAATATCCTACTAATAAAATAAAAATAAATTATAAAATATATCAACCTACAAAGGCTTAATGGAAATCATGAAAGCAAAATTGAGTATCAACAGCTATTCCTTTTTACCCTAAAATGATGAAAGAATTATGGTGTTGAGAAATCAAGATGTCGATCAATTTTGTCCGAATGAGTTGTTTTAAAATATGGGGCCGAACCTTGGTCTTTGAGCTGCCTACATATCCTTAGTTTTGCGAGAATCAGGCCGCATGTAGTTCAAAATTCAACGGTGTATGAGGCATGTGGAGTTATTATGGAAGAATTGTGTGCTTCGGTAATGTTGTGAACGATTGATATCACAGATTGAATGTATGGATGACGATGATGCGGAATCGATTGTTACAGATGCGTAGGGAGATGTGATTGAGGGAACGATTATAGGAAAGAGAACTGCTCAATTATCAGTTAGCTTTTATTTGGAGATATCAAAGGAATTTGAACGTTGAACGGAAACTAGAGCGAAAATTGCTCTTTTTGAAGAACGGTTACCTTCCGTGTTACCTGCAATTCTCAAGACACAACAAATGTACAAAACATATACATACATAACAGTTATAATAGTCTAGTCGTGAATGCGAGAATTTTAAATATGATGCAAATTTCCTTTGGACCATGCAAGTTATCTTTGGACGATAAGAATGATGTCATTAGACCATGATGTCTTGGGCCATGAAGTGCATACAGGGGATTCTTAGAGCATGAAATGGTGTCCTTAGGCCATGACGATGATGCCTTCCGACTATGACGCCTTTGAATAGTGAATTGCAATTTTGAGATCCTTAGGACATCAAATGGTGTTCTCGGGCTATGAAGATGGTGCCCTCAGACTATGACGCCTTCGGATAGTGTGGAGATCTTTCTGCCCATGAGATGTAATGGCAGAGGGATATTCAATAAGAAAGTAAGGCAGCACTTATCCGTATGTGGATAATGGAGGCGATGCTTAGCCTTATGAGAAAATAGAGACAGAACTTAGCCTCATGCAGATATGAAGGCAGTGCTTAGCCTTATGCGAGAATGGAGGCAAAGCTTAATCTTATGTAAATGGCAAAGGCAAAGCTTAGCCTTATGTAAGAAGGGAGGCATGTCTTTAGCCTCATGCAAAAGGAGGAAGGCAATGCTTAGCATTGCGTGAGCAGAAGGGCCATGCTTGGCCTAATGCAATAGTCAGGGCAATGCTTAGCCCGATGCAAACGTTGAGGAAAAGCTTAGCCTTCTCCAAGTAAATGGGTTGTGTTTGACCCGATGCAGATATTGAGGGAAGTGTTTAGCCCTATGCAAGTATGAAAACAAAGCTTAGTTTCATGAAATTAGAAGGGCCATGCTTCACCCGATGCAGAGAATGAGGGCAGTGTTTAACCCTATGTAAGGGTGGAGGCGAATATTAGCCTCATGCAACTAGAAGGGTTAGGCGTTATCCGATGCAGATATTGAGGGTAGTGCTTCGCCCTATGCAAGTGTGGAGGCAAATATTAGCCACATGCAAGTAGAAGGGCAGTGCTCAGCCCTATGGAAATAAGGACGGCAATGCTTGGCCCTATGCAGGTGAAGGAAATGCTTAGTCTTATGCAATAATGGAGGCAGAGATTAGCCTTAAGCAAATCCAAGAGAGGAAAGAAATTCATAGCTCGACACATTTAGGCTTGGTAGCATCTGTTCATGTGAAGATAGTGATCTCGTCGTATATCCTTTGTGGATATCCTTAATAGTGTTGCACCTATCATTCCTTCATTTAATGAAAAATGATGAGTTCGGGGGAGAAGGTAGATTCGTACTATTGACTCAGTGTTCTGTCTTTGCCTTCCCATCTTCTTGTGCTTTGAGCTTGCCCGGGTAGCATTTGGCCATTACAAAGATTGAGTTTTGAAAATATGCATTTTGCGATTGGTTTGTTCTAAAGAATGCAATTATTAAAATATATGTTAATGCATGAAACGTTTTTTCGAATTGCAAACTGTGACACATTTTGAGATATCGCCCTTATCCTGTAGAGAATTATGAGGAACCCCTTATAATTTGAATTTTTCCCCAATTCTGACGGATCGGCTCTGATATATTTCCTGATAATCCTCTTCTGGCAACTCTTGGTGCGACAAAATAGGATCTTATGAAATTCAATGTTTTTCCCCAATTTATGTCCTTGGAGGAAAATGGAGATTTTATTATACTGTGACCGACCCATAGGGAAGCCTATGTATCCCCTCTTAAATGAGAATCAGGTCAAGCGTAGATCATATTACAGCAAAATGAAAGTATGAGTATGATCTTAGACAGAATATCTTTTGACAATATCTGATTGATGGGTTTTGACCATAATTCTCCATCTATATCTGCTAGTATTAACGCTCCTCATGTCAACACTTGATGAACCATGTAAGGACCCTACCAATTTGGCGAACATTTACCCTTTGCCTCATTATGTGTGGGATGATTTGCTTCATAACCAGTTGCCCTGGTGTGAACTTTCTTGATCTCACCTTCTTGTTGAAAGCCTTGTCCATTCTATTCTGGTAAAGTTGACTGTGACACACCTCATTCATTCTTTTCCCGTCAATGAGAGCCAACTGATCATATCGACTCTGCACCCATTATGCATCACTAAGCTTAGCTTCCTATATGATCCGTAATGAAGGGATTTTTCCCTCTGTGGGTATAACTGCTTCGGTACAATAAACCTGTAGATAGGGAGTTGCCCAGTTTATGTTCGAAACATAGGGCAGTATCCAAGCAAAGCAAATGGTAACTTGTCATGTCAATATTTGTTGATGTCTACCATTTTTTGTAGTATTTTCTTAATATTTTTGTTCGCAACTTATATAGCTCCGTTCATCTAAGGTTTGCATGTGGTAGAGTTGCGATTATTGATCTTGAATGTCTCACACATGGCCTGCATCAAATCACTATTGAGGTTGGCAGTAATGTCAGTGATAATTGACTCGAGAATTCCGAACGAGCAGACAATATGGTCTCGAACAAAATCTGCTACGACCTTTTTTGTCACGGCTTTGTAGGAGGCAGCTTCGACCCACATGGTGAAGTAATCAATGGCTACTAGGATAAATCTGTGTCTGTTAAAGGTGGCAAGCTCGATTGGGCAATGACATCCATGCCCCAAGCGGCTAAGGGCGAGGGTGAACTCGTCACATTGAGTTCATTAGGTGGAACCCATATCATGTCAGCATGTACCTGTCACTTATGACACTTCTGTGCATACCTGATGTAATCAATCTCGATAGTCATCCAAAAGTATCCTGCCCTACATATCTTCTTGGCTATAACAAACACATTCATGTTGAGTCCACATGTTCCAGTATGTATTTCTTTGAGAACTATGTACGCTAGATCGGAGTCCTTCAATATAGAATTCCTATACTCCAAAAGAAAGTATTAGCTAGTATCCACAATGTGTGCTTTTGAGTATGTGTAACACTTTTCGGGTGTTCTCCCTTTTCTAGATACTCCTTGATGTCATGAAACCACGGTTTCCCATAAAATTCTTCTTCAACATGGGTACAATAGGTGGGCTACTTGCGGATCTCTATCGAGATGGGGTCAACATAATTCTTATCTAGATGTTGTATCGTGGAAGACAATGTGTTCAGCTATGTTCAACATGATACATGCATAGTTTCCATCAGAGTAGGTTTCTATAGGTCTAACAGGTACTCTCAAGTGGACAACTCGAGAGGAGAAGTCATAGGACTGTCGATTGCACCGCTGATCAATTAGTCTTTTGCTAATAAATAATTTCCTGATTTGAAGGTTATTTCGAAAAGCGCAGTCACTCATCAAGCTCCGATATTGATAATAAGCATGTTTGGAATGTGATGTTGAAAGCATGCTCATGAAAGCGATCACACGTAGCCACGTAATTTGCATGATAAGAAAGCACATAAGAACAAAAATTTAACAAAGCAAATAAAAATAAATAAGAAAGAAAAAGTGAAAGCAAAAGAAAGATAATTAGCATAATTCTTAAACATAATCAGATATGGAAGCAAATAATGGAAAAGGGAAAGGGAGGTACATGGAAGGAGACAAAAATAATTTACAATTAGATAAGATACTCAATTTAGTAGGCTTGGGAAGAGGGATATGCGCAATAGACGAACAACCAATTTGGAAAAGGCAGGGGGTGTGCATGGAAACATAATAAGAAATAAAAAAAATAACGAAATGGGAAAGGAAGGTACGTGGCAAGAATTAAAGGAAATAAACAATCCCACATACGAATAAAACTCATTACTGTAAGAATCTACTTATCCTCGGCAGAGTTGTCATGTTGTCGTGCTCCATTTTTTTGCAAAAGCGGGTTTTAACATGTGACAACTCTTTTAATAGGTATTAAAAAAGAAGAGTCGCCACCTAACGATTTTTAAGGTGCACCTAGGTCAAATAACTCCAGTTTGACTAGTCTACATCACCAAATATCGGGCGAGGATTTAAATTACCTTGAAGAGAAGGTGTTAGGAACTCTTCGAGATCCACAACTGTAGTTCCCGGTTGAATTTTAAACTATGTGGGGGAATAATAAGTTAATAACTAGATTATTTTAAGTGAACATATAAATTGATTATTAAGCTAAGTGAGTGACGGTTAAATAGGTCACTAATTATTCTAAATGGAGTGAGTTGACCGAATATAAATCGATTACTAATAATCCACTAGATTTGAAGAAAACATCATAAAAACAATTAAAAAAAAGAAGAAGATGAATTTCATTAACTAACATCAATTTACAAAGCCTTGTAATTACAAAAATTCCAAGCTTAGAGTTATTTTACAAATCCTAAGTGCTAGAACATATATGAATAATTTAGACGCAACTGGGGGAGGGGGGGTCCTAAATTTGTAAGCCAAAAGGATCACCCCGTGCAACAAAAATAATACTTCACAACTTTAGATGCAATGGCTGCTCATATTATTTAGCGAGCACAGACTAGCATCTCCAGCTACTCGATTACTATTTTTAAGTTGTTTACCTAAAGTGCCCTAATTAACTTCTAAATTGAGCCCTATAGGTACCTACCCGTCCCATTCTATTGTTCAGGAGGTGTTGGACATCTATAAGGGTGGTTCTAGACTCAACCTAAGACTGCTCAAAAACTAAAACTTTGCGCCAAATGATTGAAACACATAGGACTTTAAAGAATGTAATTAGTATGTTAAGGGCCCACATTTACCTCCTACATAGGTGCAATGCATGTTAGTAACGAAATTCGACTTTAAAAAAAAAGGTGGCAGAATTGAATATGTTAACATGGTAGACCTGTTTAAAAAATTGTCCTATAGACATGATTTCTTATCGTGAGAGCATGTCAGACAACTTCCTATATTATCGAATCATTTTCTTTGAACTTAAAACATTATTTCTAAGTGATAATCACAAATGGCCGGCTATGACAGCGAAGGGTGCAAACTATCTCAATGTTAATTCAATATGCAGGGTCTCTACGTGGATAATACCATAATATAAAGTCTTCGTTATTAGATCTTATAGGTAGGATTTCTACGTGACTTAGACCTTAAGTTGTTTAAGTTATCAAATGGTCGAGTGACATGAGTCATTGTTTCTAATTCTATAGGCATAACTTCTAGGTGTAACACCCTAAGAATATGATTTCTAAGTGCAATAGTACAAATAGTCAAGCAAATTAGCACAGAGCAGATCATATAGACATGCTTTCTAAGTCTGAGAGTTTAAGAATATGATATCTAAGCAGTGTTGAAGATAGGCAAGTAAATTAACATATAACAAATCTTATAGGCATGGTGGCCAAGTGACATCATTGAATTATTGGCACCTTAGGAATATTATGCAAACAATGTCTAATTCTTATTTATAAAATTCCTGGACTCATGATTTCTAAATGAATCGAGCAAAAATTAAAATACTATAGGCATGATAGCTGGTAGCAAGTAGCATACACGAAATTGAGCATGGTTGGCAATGACATGTAGCCGACAAATATTTGAACCTAAAGGCATGTTATCTACCCAGTCAAGCAAGAGTTAAACTATCCCAGGCCTTCTTTAAAATATTTTTGCAGGGCATTCAACGGCCTTAAAACTTCATGCATACCAGCAGGTCCAAGCTCTAGATGCATAAGGTTAAGCGGACAAAGCAAATTTGGATGCAGTACCAAGTCACGCCCAACAAACCAGGCCCAAACTCTTAAAAATACCAAACTCTGTTAACTAGCATCCTACAGGGTACCCAAAATTCAAGTTAAAGGCTATGTGAAAAGGCCATCTAGTCGACTTAGAACTTAGGAAAGAAACACACATGTGCATCTAGAAGATTATGATCTTCAATATTTACAAACTAACCAAGAATAAGATTCTCTAAGTAGCATCCTAGGATGTAAGGTCTAAGAGATAAGAGGGAACATAAGCAAGATAAGAACATACATGAGATCCATCAGCTTTATAAAAGTCACATGAAGGGATTTTACAGACATACACTCTGAGTACAATGTTTAAAGGTATACAAATTCACATAAGTCCAATAGATTAAACACACATTTTATCAATTTAGAGTGACAACATCTTAAGCACAGGTGTACCAGAATGGTCAAGACTTAATCATAAGGAATACAACCAGACAGCAATTCATAAAGGAGAGTCTAACATAAAGGTCTATGATAGAAATATCTTATATACATGGTTTCTAGGTAGGACACTCAGCAAGTCAAATGGACATGTATTCATTTGATTTAAAAGAAAATAAGAGTGTTCTACAGTTGATTAAGGCACATACATAGGGGTGAGTATAGCTAACATGTTGCAAAGGAGCACATTAGAGATGTTTAAACCTAAGTAAACTAGCAATATCGAAGCATGGACTCTCAGAATACTACATTAACGATGAATTTGAAGCAAAGCTGGAATAGTATGTTACATGATATTGTACTGCAGTTCAAACATTTCAGAAAGCCAAGATCTTGAGCCATGTTTTCTACTTTGAAAGGTTCCAACATTGTAGTGGCATATAAGTACACATAGGTAGTCGTAAGTAAAGAAAATAATCTAGAACATGTCTACACTAAGCAAATAGAGAATGAAACTGTAGAATTAAGAATACTAACCAGCTACAAAGAGAAATGAGTAAACGAGAAAAACCAGAGTTCCAACAGTAGTTCAGCAGCAATTGCAAACGAAAGAGAGTAGTGAAAACCATAAGATCTCCATTACTTCAGAGCTCACAAGAGCTTCGAGCACTCCGAGCAGTGCTTGTGCCGGAGGAGATTATAGAAATAATACCAAGGTGGCTTTGGTTTTTAGCCAGCCAAGAACAGAATCAAAACAACAAGAGTTCAGAGAACCAAAACACCAAATAAAACGAGTATGAGTAATATAGAGTAGTGACCAAAGTTCGTCCAAAAGGGAAGCTGGGGAGGGGTTTATATAGTGACGAAGCACATAAGGAAACAAGACAATCACACCAAAGTAAGGAAAACGCATCACATGCAAACTAATTTCTTACCGAATTAGGGCAAAATTATAAATAAAAGATCAATCAAGCATATCAACTAACCGGACTGTTAAGGTCAATCGAGAATATCAAATAACCAGATTGTTAGGGAAGTAAAGATTTCGCCTAAATGTAACAAACCCTGATTCTGTATAGAATCAATAATCAAAATCATGTTTGAATCTTCACATCGATACTTTCCATGTTCAAACAAGTATCATTAGGTCTTTCTTGCAAAAACTTGATGTAATTCGGCAAGAACCACAGAGTAACGAGCCCATCAAGGTAAGAGCATCATAGGAGAATCATAAACTGACCAAGATCCAGGAAAGGAAAGAAGATATTCCATGTCGGCTAGGGTTTGGAAAAGATAGGAAAAGGATTGAGAAAGAAGGGTTGCCGATCTCTATGTAAATAGGGTTAGGGTTTGGATTGAGGGGATATAAAAAAAGGGGGAACAGCTATGAGCCGTTGATCCCTAGAGATCAACTACTGGGGATTTTAAAAGGAGATGGGTCGAGTAGGAGTAGGCTTTGGTTAGGGTTGGTGGTCTGGTTTGTCCAGTTGGGTAAGGTAATGGCCATGAGTACTGGGCTCTGTTTTTTTACCACCTTGGCCTGAAATTCAACCTTTTATCGGGCCAAATTTTAAAACACATAAAATTAATTGAAATAAATTATAATAATTTCTAGCAAATAATAAAAAGCTATTTATAGAATTTAACACTTTAAAATAGTAGCTTAGGATTAAAAATATCTAAAATGATGTTTTGACTTAAATAGTATAATAAATATAATTATTGTAAAGAATATAGGTTATTACTAAAAATAATGCATAAATGATATAAAAATTATACTGCAATCATAGAAAATTGGTACAAATGCCATCAAATAAGCAGAGTATTATAAAACATATAAATAACTAGTTTGGCCAATTGGTCACTTATAAATAATTTTGAGGATATAATAAGTAGATTATCTATTATTATAAATATTAAAAGCAATAAAAATAATGCTTATACTATAACAAAAAATATTGGCATTAGATCTCCATAATAATAATTTAGAGAAAGGCCATGAAGATAATAAATTGATATTTAAAATATGTCAGGGGTATAATGTAGGGAAATATCTGACAAAAAAAATAAAAATACATTATTAAATATATCAACCTACAAAGTTGAATGGAAATCATGAGGGAAAACTTGAGTATGAATAACAGGCTCTGAATCAACTGTGGAGTCTCCATCATAGCATCTCGTACAAAGGCCAGATATTCAAAATAATCCTTGTCAACTATATTTGAGCCTTTAAGAAAGAAATAACTTGACAGGATACACTACTAGATGAACCTCTCCACTCCAGTCTAGGCAACTCTGGCATTGCCAATATAATAGTCTTGGCATGGCAATCGAGAATATCATGATGACGAGACAATTAGTCCACGCCCAAGGATAACCTCAAAATTGCTCATACCGATCAATAGAAGATCTGCTATGGTCTCATATCCACAAATATTCACCATACAGGACTGGTATATCCAATCCACAAAAACAAAATCACCCACCGGCGTGGACGCATAAGCAGAAATACCCAAAGACTTATGAGATACATGAAGATAAGGAGCAAAATGAGAAGACACATATGAATATTAGAACATGGATTGAATAGTACTGACGAATCTCTGTGACATACGGAAATAGTACCTGTGATCACAGCATCAAAGCTATTGTGTCTTGCCTAGCTAGAAAGGCATAAATCTGGCCGGAGCACCGCCTAACTGGCCTCCCCTGTAGAGCGACCTCTACCCACCTACCCTCCGCCTCTAGCCGGCTGGGCATGTGGTGCGGCAATTGGTGTTGTAATCATAGGCTGATGGCCCTGGTGCACTATCTTTCCCCGATGTATGGGACAATAACTCTTTATGTGACCAAGCTCTCTGCACTTGAAACAACCCCTAACAATGGAAAGTTCTTAACTCTAAATCTGTCCTTGATGGCGTGAATGCCCACTAAAGGAACTCTGAATAGCCGGAGGACGGTAGGTGCTCTCTAGATTAGCACTAAAGTATGGTTGCGCTGGAGTACCCCGAACAGACTGTGGTGCTGATTACATAGGCCTAGTTACACCCCCTATTTTCGTACGTAAAAGCACGTCGTAAGTCAACTGATAAAAGCTCGAAAATGAGATCATCTTTGAAAGTATATAAAATAAGTTAATCATATTACCTTGGAGGTTACAAATATTTAAGATCATGAACAATAAGTACCACGAGGGTTGGAAGGTTTATAAGCTAAATAATTGAAGAAAATAAGTTTCGTCGAAAGTTGACAAGTTGGGAATGTTTGAATCCGTACTTTTGGGGTGATACTAGGAAGATTAACATGATATGAAGGTTATGTTATGAGTTATTTTAGTCGTATGATAGTAGTGTTTTATGTTTTAATATCAAGCGTGTTGTGGAACAAAAATTGATGAAAGTCGTCACAAGTTACGTTCATAAGTTTTACTGAAATATGGTTCTAATATCATTGAGCGTTTCTCCCAATATAATTATAATTATGCGTTTATCCACCCACCAAATTGAAGAAACACAAGTCTATTTTTGAACTAATTAAACCGTTTGTCAATATGACATTGGAGTAGAGATATTCACGTTTTCGCGAGACAGCACAGGCAGTTCTTATGGGACCAACTTAGGCGGTGTTCGACCCACTTCGCTTTATAAATGATTTGGACGATCATTGTTGCTCATTTTTCGACCCAACTTCATTCTAAAACTTCTGCTAACCCTCCTAAACAGATTACGAAGGTTCAAGGGTGATTCCGTAGTGATTTGTCCATCATTCAACATTAAAAGTTAGTTCTAGTGAAGAACGACACCTCTTTGAGGTTGTGTTATCATTGAGGATTATTGTGAGCTACGTTTAGCTAGAATTTCAAGTGGTTTCCACTGGTTTAGGTACGTATAATACTCTACTACATGTGTTTGAAATTGTTTGTATGTTGGTTGCATTACTTGAGCAACATACGACAAGAGGAGACTTGAAATTATTTGAGATGTTATTGTTCTTAATGGACTGTTTTGGAAAGGTTGTTTCCGTGAATATTAAATGGCTAGAAACCTTGAAAAATGACTTTTTATGTTGTTGGTATTATCAATATATTGTTACATGTCGAACTTGTTGTTGGTATTGTTAATAAGAAGATAAAGGATTGTTTGAGCGTGAATTAGGAGATTAATAGGAGGTTGGAAGTCCACGATTGTACTTAATATCATGCTGGACATGTTGTTAAGTTAACTAATGAATGATAATGGGGTTGAAGGATGCTAAAGGGATTCAATCCGGACTTGCCGCTCGTTGTGACATGCTGATGACTTGTTAGTGAAATACTTTGTACCCATATTGTTGATGATGTTCTTGTTGTATCGCTCTAGTTGTTGAGGTTGATGTGTGGAGTTGAAGAATCTCAATTTTATGAGGGAGATGTTGCCAAAATTTATATAGACAAGTTACTAACTTGGAAGATTCAAATAAAGTTCCTTCTGAGAATTAATCATAGACCTTGTTGTATACTGTAGATTGAGTTGTATTGTGGACTTCTTGAAAAGAATTGAAGAGATAAGGATATTGAGGTATGTTAAGGCTAAGCATTTCCTTCATTCCGGCATAATTCCGTAACTACATGTGTTTCATAACGAGACATAAAGAGAGGTTTGTATTCCTGAACTTATGTACATTATCCTAGTCTCATATGTTATAATATTCTCGCCTAGGGACTTTATATTCAGTTAAGTATATTCCTCTTCATTCAAGAGAGCAGATGGTTTATATATATATATAGATTACAGTATTTTCACCACCACCGAGCTATAATCGGTGGACATGCCCCTATTGGGCAATCTCTTATCAGATGGTAAGTTATATACCAAGTCTACTGTGGCCGAGCGCCTACGAGAGAGCCCAGAATGGCCGAGTTACCGAGCCTAGTATGGCCGAGCGGCTATGAGCGAACCTACTACGGCTGAGCAGTTATATGTACCAAGATTTATAGGGCCACACAACTATTTTACTTGCTATATTGCAAGAATTGAGTCAGTATTAGCAGGTAAGCATATCTCCAAATCATCTTTGACTCCCAGTTACTTTTAGTTATTATATTATAGATTCAGTTTCAGCTTTCAGTTAGTCTATTTCCTTAAAATACTCGGTACATTATTTTATGCTGAATTAAAGCATTTAAACGGAAAAGATTAACTCAAGTAGTATAGTTAAAGCATGACAAAATTCTAAGTTTACTCGGACGTGTCAGAAATCTAGCATACGCACGTACACTCATCATCTCGTAGGTATAGCTCCCATAAAATATAGCAAATAGCAGATAGAACACCTACGAGGATGAGCTCCTTCTTTCAAGGTTATGCAAGAGACTTACCTCACTCCGAAATCTAATAATCCGCTCCAACACTGCTATAACATCTTAAACCAATGTTGAACAACTAGAAACTAGTTAACGAATGTGAAAACTAGTTAAAACATACTCAAGAACCCATAATTATGAATTAATAATATTTCCAACTCCGTGCGAAAAGTCAACAAAAGCCAATTCCAGGCTCGCGCGCCCAAATTTCAAAAATTCTCGAAAATAAATGTTACCGCAGAGCACCACGAACTCAAATATATAGTTTATTCTAAATTCTATATCCAATTTCATGGTTGAATTCTCCTTTTATCAAATTCTAGGTTTCTAGAAAATCCCAAAATATTTCATAATTTCTACTATATTAGGTTTCTAATAATATAGTCGCATGACGAGACAACTCAGTGAATCTCATCTCATAGTCGGTCAAGGACATCTAGCCCTGCTGGAGCTACTTAAACTGGCTCCATAACTCCTCCATCCCAGTGGGTCGAATATACTTTTCCGGGAAGATATGCGTGAACTGATCCCAAGTCAAGGGAAATGAACCTGCCAGTCTACCCAGAAGATACAACTACCACCATCTTTAGGCCTTTGCCTTCAGCTGAAATATGGTGAAGTCCATCCCACTAGACTCCACTAGTCCCAAAATGTGCAGCCTGTCCCTACAATGGTCAATAATATCCGGCAGGTCCTCTGATAGCTCACAGTCAATGTGGGGAGGATTAAGCCTCTGAAACTTCTCCATCCCCTTCTGCTCATCAGCAATCATGGATGGTCTAATCCCTGACATAGCCACTGCAATCGGCTGAATAGCAGCAACCTGCCCTAGAGTATGAGTGGTAGGGGTCTGGACTCCCCCTCCAGCCTGATGCGCCCGGGGCCATATAAAATAGTCTGGCCTGAATCATAGTGTCCATAAACCACAACTTACGTCCCATGACCTCCTGAAAGCCTAGTGTAATCGTCAAATCTGGCGGGGCATGCTCGACAGTAGGTATCTCATCCAGCTCCTCAATAACAGGATCCTTCGCTGGATCTGTTGCTAGTGCCACTGGAGCTACTCTGGGACGCCCTCGTTTCTCGAGAGGAGCTCTGGCCGTTCCTCGGCCTCTACCTCCACCTCTAACTCCTGGGGGTGCAGCTCCTCCACTATCAGATGATTCCATCGTGCCCTTCTCACTATCTAAGAGAGAATAAGAGAAGGAGTTAGACATAGAACGACATCGATAGGAGGATAAGAAAATGAAGAAAGAGAAGTTTTCTTACGCCCTATAGCCTCTCAAAGATAAATGCAGACGTCTAACATACGCACGTACACTCATCATCTCGTAGGTATAGCTCCCATAAAATATAGCAAATAGCAGATAAAACACCTACGAGGATGAGCTCCTTCTTTCAAGGTTATGCAAGAGACTTACCTCACTTCGAAGTCTGATAATTCGCTCCAACACTGCTATAACATCTTAAACCAATGTCGGACAACTAGAAACTAGTTAACGAATGTGCAAACTAGTTAAAACATACTCAAGAACCCATAATTATCAATTAATAATAATTTCAACCTCCGCACGAAAAGTCAACTAAAGCGAATCCCAAGCTCGCGTGCCCGGATTTCAAAAATTCTCGAAATAAATGTTACCCCAGAGCACCACGACTCAAATATATAGTTTATTCTAAATTCTATATCAAATTTCATGGTTGAATTCTCCTTTTATCAAATTCTAGGTTTCTAGAAAATCCTAAAATATTTCATAATTTCTACTTATTTCCATGTTCAATTTCAAAAATAGGCCTTAGCTCACCGCAAGTTGGAATCACTTACCATATGTTAGAATCACTTACCTTAGCTCACAGTCGAGCTTATTAATCTACTAGACCTTTCTTCACGTAAGCAACCACGTTCGCGAAGGACACTGACCCCAACCCTTAGCGTTCGCGGATTACCAGTCGCACTCGCAAAGGACAAATCATGCCAACGCTCATCTCCCTTCTTCGCTACTGCAAAGTCTCCGCCGCATTTGTGAAGAAGGACTAGGCACTCCATCGTGTTTGTGAGTCCCTCTTCGCGTTCGTGAAGCAAAAGTTGCCCCTAAAAATTCTTTCTTCGCGATCGCAATGCCCCTTCCACGATCGTGAAGAACATTTGCACCAGCAACAATAACTGTTGTCCAAGATCACCAAAAAGATTTGAAACCACCCCGGAACTCACCTGAGCCCCCAGAATCCCCGTCCGATCATACCAATATGTTTCAATTACCTATTGCAATCTTGTTATAATACTCGAAATGCTAGTCCAAATGCCAAATACGGAATCTCATCAAACATCCAATTCTTCCAACTTCCAAATTTAAGAACTACCAACTTACGTCACAAGCGTCTATTAACTCTCGAGCCCCCCAGCTGACTCCAAATCATTCGCCTAAGTCCTAATACCCCTAACAGACTTGCCCGAACTTCTAAAGTGCAAATCAAAGCCCAAATTCCCAAGATTCCACTCCAAACAAACTTTTTTAACACTTAAACTTTCAAAATTGCCAACTTCCGACATATGGTGCTGAATCACTCTGGACCACCCGAGGCTCGACCTGAACATACGCCCAAATCTAAGATCATCATACAACCCTATTGGAACCTTCAAATCTAAATTTTGATATTGTTTACTCAAGGTATTAACTTTGGCCAGATGTAGCCCATAGACTACTACCATGGAATTAAGTGTTCTGATTTCTTTCCAAACCATTTCGAGACAAAACCAACTACGTCCGCAAGTCATAAAGCAGTATAAGCATAAACGAGAAGTCTAAAATAGGGGAAATGGTTCTACAAAAAAAAAACGATCGATCGGATCATCACAAAGTACTAGATGGGGTTATACACACAACAACATACATTTTCAATGTAGATTTTCCGAAATAATAGCATTGCCTTTTGTTAACTAAAACAGTTATAACATTTCGTACAGATGTCAGAATAGCAAATGATTGAAGTTTTGTAAATTAGATACAAAGAGGAACAACTCTCATCAAGGCATCTTTATCAATTTCTTTATAAATTGCAATAGGTTATATTGTGAAATCATATCAAGTGCAAAAAATATGTTTCAGTACTTCAAATCTTTCAAAAACTTGCTCCAAGCGCGTCGAAATTCACTCAAACCCCTAGAGTCCCCTCCAAACTATTCCGACAAGTCCAAATACCCTAGATGAACTTGTCCAAAGTCTCAAAACATAAATGAAAATGTTGTAACATAAAATTAACTCTCTAGACTTGGTTATGAACCTTAAATTTTTAATTCTTATGCGATAATGTCAAATTGCACCAGAGCCCCTCGGCTCATAATTCGATTATATATAGAAGTCCAAAGTTATCATGCGGACCTATAGGAACTTTTAAATCATGAGTACGAGCCCGTTACCAAAAATATTAACTTTGGTCAACTCACTTAATTTTAGCCTATAGTTAGGAACTAAGTGTTCCAAATCTCTCTAAAATTTTCTGGAACCTGAACCAACGATACATGTAAGTTATAAAACTCTTATGAACCTACTCATGATCCAAAATCATTGAAATAGATGCTAAAACTCAAAACAGCCAGTTGAATCGTTACAAGAAAGCCTCCTTAATTAAATTATGTGGTCTCTATTATCCTTGAATAATTAGGAAATTATGAAAATCTTGTTCTTGGTGGAAAAGAAAATCCAACGGATTTTGAAAAAAAATTTTAACCCTTAAAACATGTATTATAAATACATGAATTTTTTCACCTAAAGGTGGACGTACTTGTGGCCGATATTATAAAGCAGAAGATTGTGGAACTGTTGTGATCGTGATCTGGTTGGTAAGAAGCGAACTTGATGGTTTTTCGCTGATCATTTGCAAAATTAAACGGCTACTTGATCGACGAGTTTTACTCACGCTTTAAGAGGGTAATCTGCATAATTTTGTATGTATTAGTTGTTTAAATTTACATGTGATTTTAATACCTGAATTGCTTTCGCGGTATGTAATAATCCATCATTATTTCCCTCATTACTACAATTAGATTGTGGCTAAAGAAAAGGTCAGGCTGTATTTCTTTTGGTTATTTTTGTTATTACTTATATTTAACTTCATAATTAGGAAATACAATTCTATGCTAAAGCGTGCCGCCATGCGGACGTAGAAATCTTCCCTTCCTTTCTCAGTAATCCTCTAATTTGTATTAAATAAGGTTAGTGTAAACAGGCCGTTAGCGATTTTTGAACCTTAGAATAAGTTTGATAAGACGTAATTGATAATTTTTATTTAGTTCCCCTTAAATTTTATGTGGTATTTAATAACCCTGAATTTGAAATTTCAATTGTCTTGACCTCCCTAGATGCCGATGTGGCAAAGAGCACACTCTCTTTTAAGCGCGTGGAAGGAAAGAAAAAGCAAAAACTCAGCTACCAAGTGGGGTATTTTCAAATATTAATTGTCACATAATCAAATATAATAATTTATTTGTTCCAATTGTATTTTTTATTGTTTTTATTAATATATATTGCATATTTTATCCCAACTGTATTTTTTTAGATACAATGAATATATGTTTTAACTATGTATTTCTTATCTTTTTATTCGATCCAAATCTATGAAAGTTAGTTGAAACTCCATTTATTTTAGCCAAATAAAATAAAAATTTAGCGAAAGTAATAAAGTTTATACCGTGTATTTTTTTCATGCCATGACTATTTGCTTAAACTATACTTATTTCTTTTTCAAGGCAAATTCTCAAATTTTTTGTCAGAATATTACTATTTTTAGCTAGTATATTTACTTAGCAAATATATGGAGTTCCAACAACGTATTTTTATTTTTATTTTTTTAAGTGCAATGATAATTAGTTCTAACTGTATATTCTTTCTTTTCCTGACCAAATATGTCGAAGCAACTTGATCAAAATATTATTATCTTTAGCCAAATAAAAAATTATAGTCAAAAATACTTGGCACCCTGGAGTTGGTCAAACAGGTCGTCAATCCTTGGAAGTGGATATTTGTTCTTTATAGTAAACTTATTCAACTGTCGATAATCGATACACATCCTTAACGACCCATCTTTCTTTCGCACAAATAAGACTGGCGCACCCCAAGGTGAAGTGCTAGGCCTAATGAAGCCCTTATCCTTCAATTTCTTCAACTGCACCTTCAACTCTCGCAACTCTGCCGGGGCCATCCTGTATGGAGGGATAGAAATCGGTGGAGTGTCCGGCAACACATCAATGCTAAACTCAATCTCCCTTTCAGGAGGAAGACCTGGGAGTTCATCTGGGAAAACATCCAGAAATTCATTGACCACGGGGATTGATTGAAGGGTAGGCGGCTTCGCCTCCGCATCCCTAACGCGAACGAGATGATAATGTAACCCTTTGAGATCATCTTCCTTGCCTTAAGATGGGAAATAAACATACTTTTCGGCGTAGCAATGTTCCCTTTCCATTCGATGACGGGTTCACCAGGAAATTGAAACCTAACCCTCTTCGTACGACAATCAAGATTTGCATAGCATGAGGCCAACCAGTCTATTCCCACTATCACATCGAAATCAACTATTTCTAACTCGAACAAATTCACCGAGGTTTGACGACTACAAATCGTCATGGTGCAACCTCTATATACCCTTCTAAAAACCACAGAATCTCCTATTGGAATAGATACCGCAAATGGTTTACTTACTAATTCGGGTTTGACGCCAAACTTATTAGCCACAAGAGGTATAACATATGATAATACAGACCCCGGATCAATCAATGCATATACATCATAAGAAAACACAAACAATATACCTATAACAACATCCGGAGATGACTCGAGATCCTGCCGACCTACTAGAGCATAGGTTCGATTTTGAGCACCAGTCGAACTCGGCACTCCACCCCTGCCTCTACCACGACCTGTCGCCTGCTGAAAACCCCGTGCTGGAGGTCGAACTGATGAGGAAGAACCAACCACACATCCAGTCGGCTGAGCCATAATACCACCTCCTCTGCCAGGACAATCCCGCATCATATGGCCAGGCTGTCCGCAAGAATAACATGCATCAGAACCTCGATGGCATAGTCCAGAATGGGCCCTGCCGCATTGATCACAACGTGGTGTTAGGGGTCTCGTCTGACTAGTATCCCTGTGATGTTGCGAGCCTGATGCCCGCGAACTCTGACCTGGACCCAAATAGGTAAATCGATCATATCGAGGTCTCTGAAACTGTGGAGGAGCACTAGCTACAGTTGTGCCGAACCCCTCGAAAACTGGGGCCTGACATTACCTCTGAAGTCACCAGAATACCCTGCAAATCTAGCCCTCTTATGTTGGTCCCTGTCCTGCTCCCTGTCTGTTCTTTGCTGGCGCTTACGATCCTCTAATGTCTGCGCATAAGCCTAAATACGGGAAATATCCATGCCCTCTATCAAGGAGGGTGTCATGCACTCATTTATCAGATGTGGTCCCAATCCGTGGTGCACCCTATCGCTCATCTCGGCCACTATATGGGGAGCATACCTTGCTAAAGAATCAAACTGCATACTATACTCTCGCACACTCATATTACCCTGTCGAAGGTTCAAGAACTTATCAGCTCTAGCTCGTCGTATCTCAACTGGTAGGTAGTGACGAAGAAACGCCTCAGAAAATTCCTTCCACACAGGTGGGGGAGCATTCAGACCCCTGGATCTCTCCCAACTATCATACCAGAAAATTGCTAAATCTCGTAACCGATAAGAAGCCAACTCTACTGCCTCCGTATCATTAGCATGCATAACCCGCAGCGTACGATGAACCTGATCAATAAAAGTCTGCGGGTCCTCCTTGGGGTCTGATCCGGTAAACACTGGAGGATCTAGATTAATAAAATCCCAAACTCTCGCACTAACCAGTTTATCAGTAGCACCGGTATTCTGCCTTTGAGCCTGAGCAGCTACCAATCTAGTCAACAACTGTACTGCACTCCGCATATCCTGGTCTGTAGTAC
>MCJB01011108.1:217444-252160 GCA_002018475.1 Nicotiana obtusifolia | reverse complement strand
TCCACACAGGTGGGGGAGCATTCAGACCCCTGGATCTCTCCCAACTATCATACCAGAAAATTGCTAAATCCCGTAACCGATAAGAAGCCAACTCTACTGCCTCCGTATCATTAGCATGCATAACCCGCAGCGTACGATGAACCTGATCAATAAAAGTCTGCGGGTCCTCCTTGGGGTCTGATCCGGTAAACACTGGAGGATCTAGATCTATGAAAGTTAGTTGAAACTCCATTTATTTTAGCCAAATAAAATAAAAATTTAGCGAAAGTAATAAAGTTTATACCGTGTATTTTTTTCATGCCATGACTATTTGTTTAAACTATACTTATTTCTTTTTCAAGGCAAATTCTCAAATTTTTTGTCAGAATATTACTATTTTTAGCTAGTATATTTACTTAGCAAATATATGGAGTTCCAACAACGTATTTTTATTTTTATTTTTTTAAGTGCAATGATAATTAGTTCTAACTGTATATTCTTTCTTTTCCTGACCAAATATGTCGAAGCAACTTGATCAAAATATTATTATCTTTAGCCAAATAAAAAATTATAGTCAAAAATACTTGGCACCCTGGAGTTGGTCAAACAGGTCGTCAATCCTTGGAAGTGGATATTTGTTCTTTATAGTAAACTTATTCAACTGTCGATAATCGATACACATCCTTAACGATCCATCTTTCTTTCGCACAAATAAGACTGGCGCACCCCAAGGTGAAGTGCTAGGCCTAATGAAGCCCTTATCCTTCAATTTCTTCAACTGCACCTTCAACTCTCGCAACTCTGCCGGGGCCATCCTGTATGGAGGGATAGAAATCGGTGGAGTGTCCGGCAACACATCAATGCTAAACTCAATCTCCCTTTCAGGAGGAAGACCTGGGAGTTCATCTGGGAAAACATCCAGAAATTCATTGACCACGGGGATTGATTGAAGGGTAGGCGGCTTCGCCTCCGCATCCCTAACGCGAACGAGATGATAATGTAACCCTTTGAGATCATCTTCCTTGCCTTAAGATGGGAAATAAACATACTTTTCGGCGTAGCAATGTTCCCTTTCCATTCGATGACGGGTTCACCAGGAAATTGAAACCTAACCCTCTTCGTACGACAATCAACATTTGCATAGCATGAGGCCAACCAGTCTATTCCCACTATCACATCGAAATCAACTATTTCTAACTCGAACAAATTCACCGAGTTTTGACGACTACAAATCGTCACGGTGCAACCTCTATATACCCTTCTAACAATCGCAGAATCTCCTATTGGAATAGATACCGCAAATGGTTTACTTACTAATTCGGGTTTGACGCCAAACTTATTAGCCACAAGAGGTGTAACATATGATAATACAGACCCCGGATCAATCAATGCATATACATCATAAGAAAACACAGACAATATACCTATAACAACATCCGGAGATGACTCGAGATCCTGCCGACCTACTAGAGCATAGGTTCGATTTTGAGCACCAGTCGAACTCGGCACTCCACCCCCGCCTCTACCACGACCTGTCGCCTGTTGAAAACCCTGTGCTGGAGGTCGAACTGATGAGGAAGAACCAACCACACATCCAGGAGGCTGAGCCATAATACCACCTCCTCTGCCAGGACTATCCCGCATCATATGGCCAAGATGTCCGCAAGAATAACATGCATCAGAACCTCGATGGCATAGTCCAGAATGGGCCCTGCCGCACTGATCACAACGTGGTGTTAGGGGTCTCGTCTGACTAGTATCCCTGTGATGTTGCGAGCCTGATGCCCGCGAACTCTGACCTGGACCCGAATAGGTAAATCGATCATATCGAGGTCTCTGAAACTGTGGAGGAGCACTAGCTACAGGTGTGCCGAACCCCTCAAAAACTGGGGCCTGACATTACCTCTGAAGTCACCAGAATACCCTGCAAATCTAGCCCTCTTATGCTGGTCCCTATCCTGCTCCCTGTCTGCTCTTTGCTGGCGCTTATGATCCTCTAATGTCTGGGCATAAGCCTGAATACGGGAAATATCCATGCCCTCTATCAAGGAGGGTGTCATGCACTCATTTATCAGATGTGGTCCCAATCCGTTCACGAACTGCACCCTATCGCTCATCTCGGCCACTATATGGGGAGCATACCTTGCTAAAGAATCAAACTGCATACTATACTCTCGCACACTCATATTACCCTGTCGAAGGTTCAAGAACTTATCAGCTCTAGCTCGTCGTATCTCAACTGGTAGGTAGTGACGAAGAAACGCCTCAGAAAATTCTTTCCACACAGGTGGGGGAGCATTCAGACCCCTGGATCTCTCCCAACTATCATACCAGAAAATTGCTAAATCCCGTAACCGATAAGAAGCCAACTCTACTGCCTCCGTATCATTAGCATGCATAACCCGCAGCGTACGATGAACCTGATCAATAAAAGTCTGCGGGTCCTCCTTGGGGTCTGATCCGGTAAACACTGGAGGATCTAGATCTATGAAAGTTAGTTGAAACTCCATTTATTTTAGATAAATAAAATAAAAATTTAGCGAAAGTAATAAAGTTTATATGGTATATTTTTTTCATGCCATGACTATTTGTTTAAACTATACTTATTTCTTTTTCAAGTCAAATTCTCAAATTTTTTGTCAGAATATTACTATTTTTAGCTAGTATATTTACTTAGCAAATATATGGAGTTCCAACAACGTATTTTTATTTTTATTTTCTTAAGTGAAATGATAATTAGTTCTAACTGTATATTCTTTCTTTTCCTGACCAAATATGTCGAAGCAACTTGATCAAAATATTATTATCTTTAGCCAAATAAAAAATTATAGTCAAAAATACTTGGCACCCTGGAGTTGGTCAAACAGGTCGTCAATCCTTGGAAGTGGATATTTGTTCTTTATAGTAAACTTATTCAACTGTCGATAATCGATACACATCCTTAACGACCCATCTTTCTTTCGCACAAATAAGACTGGCGCACCCCAAGGTGAAGTGCTAGGCCTAATGAAGCCCTTATCCATCAATTTCTTCAACTGCACCTTCAACTCTCGCACTAACCAGTTTATCAGTAGCACCGGTATTCTGCCTTTGAGCCTGAGCAGCTACCAATCTAGTCAACAACTGTACTGCACTCCGCATATCCTGGTCTGTAGTACCAGATGGAGGAATTGGAGATGCTGGGTGCCTTCTTATATCCTCTGGAGGAGAAGGAGTAAATGAGGTCTGAGACGGCGTCTCACTCTGAGGTTCGCTATGGCCTGCTCTGGTGGGAGGCACCTCACTAGTACCCTCTCCCCCAGCTGTATCAAGGCGTCTACTAATCACTTGCTTCCTAGTCGTGGGCATCGCTGAAAAGAACATGATGAATATTAGAGACGAACACTTACGACTCAGCTCGGCGCACAACCTAGATTCAGGAAAAAAAAAAGTAACAACTCTAAATTTCATGCAGCCTCCTGATTATAAATGTGGCGCGCTACACATCCATAATCAAGACTCTACTAGACATGGCTCATAGACAACCCTAGGACAGACCTGCTCTGATACCAAGTTTGTCATGACCCAAGCCGGAGGGTCGCGACTGGCACCTGGACCCTACTCGCCAAGTGTCGGCGTACCTTTCATCTTACCTTCCTTGTTATCTATAAGGTCGACGATGCCCGTATGAATAGCAAACCATGATCATGATCAATTGAAATACCGTACAATAACATGAACATACGTATATATAACATGGCCCTTAAGGCTGCGATGCAAAAACTGTACAATAAAATACATTTGCCGACAAGGCAATCCAACTATACATAAACCCACCCCTTGTCTATGAGCCTCTACTGGAACATACATGATGCAACCTATGTTGGAACAGGGCCCCGACATGCCCATAATGCCTATAACAAAATGCATACCGAGACTACGGAAAATCCGAAGGATGGATCTTGCCAATATCCGCTGAACTGGACAGCCTACTATGGTGGGAGAGCCTCGTCTATCTTTCTGTCCGGACCTGCAGCACGACATGCAGCGTCCACAAATAAAAGGACGTCAGTACGGATAAAGTACTGTGTATGTAAGACGGGAAAACATAACATAAGAACAATAACATGTATCGGGATACGAAACATAAAATCTGTACCATCTGAATGCCTCTGAGGGAGACTAACCATGAGATACCTGATGTGCACATGCATGTACATATATATATATATATATATCCTTTTAAAAATCATCATATACATACGCCTCTTGGGCCTTATCATCATTCATATACATACGCCTCTGTGGGCCTCATCCTCATCATACCCAACTAATCAGTGGTTGCACAATAGGTGCCTGCCCGACCGACTATAGCGCGATGCGGTAAAGTAAAATAGCTGTCGTCTATAGCGCGACTAAGTAGTGTAAAACATATATATATATATATATAGTTGCACAATAGGTGCCTGCCCGGCCGACTATAGCGCGGCTCGGTAAAGTAAAATAGATAATGCATGCTGGACTCATTGGAATCACAGTTTCAACCTTTCGGACTGCGGCAAGGTCAAAGAAGTAACATCAACATCAATCCTCCCATAAGGGGGAAACAATATAAGTATTACTACCTTCTAAGAGTAGAGTATCTTTGGGGCTCGTTCATTGCATTATGTACAATCAGAGTCGTGCAAAAGAAGGAAAATGACAGTCTCACATACCTTGTATATACTTCCCAACCTCAAGCTATGAATATTCCACGACGCCTTAGTCTACAATAAGAGAATGACACTACCCTTATCGTTTAAGCGTTGCAACTATTATGTATCGACTGTAACCTATTTTGCGATAAAACGGACAGCACCTCCCCTATATATATGACTTCCCACAAGTTAGCACAATCACCAAACAGCCCAAACAACATTAATAATAATCATATTAAGCCTCCAAAAACAGTCCACGCACAAGCCAATCACTTCATACATACAAATGGCCACCATAGTCGTGTCAAACGACCTGGAATTGTTACGAAGGACTATCAGCCCACAACCCTAAATATATATGGTGTTTCTCCACACCCTTCTTCCTCCAAAACTCCACAAAACAGTAGTAAAACACGCAGTCCAACAGCAACACAAAACAGTCCACAAAACAATCCGCTATAATTGAATAACTCGAACTCACGGCTTCCGATCACCGTCCCGTGAGTTCTTACATGTATAGTACGAATTACCATGAATTAAAAGTAGAAAAAATGTACGAAAGAGAGCAGTAAACTCACCTTACTTGTTGGATAACTCAGCCCTTTCCTTGGCTCTTCAAACTCTAGGTTTCACCCCCAATTAGAACTTGAAAGAGAGGGAAAATCGATTAGGGTTTGTGTGAGATTTTTGGGGAGGGGTTGCAGGGGCTCAATTTCGGTTTTGAAGGTCTGAAATAATAGTGAAATAACTGAGTTTAAAAGCCCTTAAAAGTCCTCTCTTGGCCGACTTTGGGACTTTTAATTTTGTCCCCTAATTTTGGCAAGTAGGTGATGCACCTACTTGTCACCTACCAATCTGCGCAGGTCTGCGGAAATATAATTATCTCCATACTCCGAGATCATATGGACAAACGGTTTTATGCGTTGGAAACTAGACTCATAGAACTTTAATTTGATAGGTAGATCACCCCGTAATTCCTTGTAAATTGGGAGAAAAGCTCAGAAATATTTGACCTAATGTTTAAGAAAAATTGTGAACCTAAGTTGCGACAACTTTGTCGACTTTTGTTTCATAACTCGTTTGACTTCAAGACTTATGAAACGGATATTATATGATTCAAATACCTTAAATCATGACCACTTGGTAATGTTAATCACCTCCCGATTTACCCGAAAATACGAGTTACAATATCCTTAACTCGTTTATCTTCTAATACTTGCTAACCACCCTTATACACCCTTGCATCATTTAAGACCAATATGACTAAATTCTTATTATCTCAAAGGTAATCTCTTCTCGGACCTATGTAGACTATCTTACGGTGTAATCTAACGTGTACAAATATGGGTTATAACATAATTATATTTTTATATTTTTCAAAAATTTATATTTTATTTCTTTTTCTTTCTTATCTAATAGTATTATCCATTATTTCATATTATTAAATTGATATATGAATTTTTGATAAGCTATCAATTTAATATAATACAATGAATATAATATTGTATTACTCCTGAAATCTAACTTGACTTTATCATGTATGACTTTCTAAAATTATATCGTTATTTAAATTTATCAATAATATTTTTGAGTATTATTTATTTACTTAATTTTACCAAGTAAATTTAAAATATGGATAGAATTACATTATATCTATTCTCCTCTTTATATATTAGCTTTTGTTATATAATATTTTAATTTTGTTCATTTAGTCTTTATCTATCTTGTTGGCTAGGAGGTATATTCCCCTTGGTCTTGTGAGGTGGCTTTCTGAATGATGCTCTATGTCAGCCGCCTCAAATCATTTCAGAAAGACATGGAGCATCATTCAGAAAGCTACCACATAAGACCGAGGGGAATAGACCTCGGATGATGTGATCCAAGTCAACCTAGAGGCAAAGTAGTTCCTTGAGTTTGTCCATCGAGTCAGTAGCACGCTTGCGAAGGGTAGAAAGTGGATAGATTCGATCTCATAGAGTTTAATTCCCGTTCTCAACCCATGACCAATATGAGCTCGAAGCTTAATTCTTAACTCCCGGGACTTCTTCGTAGGGGCCCCCTTACATCCCTCATTTCAGAGGGAACCTCAAAGTAGCTCTATTTCATTCTGTTCCATCCATATCAAATGGATGGTGTTGAATTAGTTCAAAGATTAAATAGAGAAGTTCTTTTATTATATGTCATAAATCTACTAATAATTATTATATTTGTGTTATTTTTAACAAGAAATTAAATTGAATTCTTCATCCCATTTGTATTTAATATAAAATTTTATTTTTTTAATTAAAATTACTGCATAAGTTAAATTATATCTTTAAATATTTTAATTATCTCTTAAAATTATTGTTTACGTTTTCTCTATAATTTTATCTATTATAATATTTTTTGTTACATGATCTTATCCATATAGCATGACCATATGAATTATTATTTAAAAAGTTTCTCATATCAAAAAATAAATTTGTCTTACCATTTTATATATCTCAACATTGAAATTATTTATTTATATCTTTTTTCTTTTTTTTAAATAATAGTTTCATTAAAAATATATAGGTATTTAATTTGAACGACCCGACCGGTCGTTTTGTTTCTTCAATCCCTGTTCCCCTAATTAAGACTTTCCGTATGTGCTTTTACCGTTTTATGACTTGCGGGGATGGTTGTTTAAGTTTGCAAGGGTTCGGGTTGAGTCGGAACACTTAGTTCCTTCATAGTGGCCTATGATGGCCATGTTTGACTTGAGTCAATGTTTTGAGTAAACGACCCTCAAAACCTGGATTTGATGTTTCCAATAGATTCGTATGATGATTTTGGACTTCGGTGTATGTTTGGATCGGGTTTCGGGTGATCTGGGAGCATTTCAGTGCTTAATGTTGAAAGTTAGTTCATTGAAGGTTTCCTGGTTCTTTGAATTTGGTTTGAAGTAGACTTTGGTGTTATCGAGATCCGTTTGGGATTCCTAGCCTGAGAATAGGTCAATATGGTAAGTTATGACTTATACGCAAAATTTAGTGTCATTCCGAATAGTCAAAGCTTGATTCGGCGCATTCGGAGCTAGTTAAGAAGTTTGAAATTCATAAGTTGATCGATTTGGTTTTGGGGTGTGATTCTTAGTTTTGATGTTTTTTTATGTGTTCTGAGGGTTCGAGTAGGTCTGCATTATGTTTAGGGACTTGTTGGTGAAGTTAGACGGGGTCCCAGGTGAGTCAGGTGTGTTTCGGATCGCCCGTAGCTAAGTCCAAAAGTGCTGAGTTGCTGGTTTTGGTTTTCTTCTTCGCGAACACAGAGATAGGGTCGCGTTCGCGATGAAGGATTTGTGTTGTGGGGTGATTTGTTCTTTGCAATCGTGATCAAGCGGTCGCGTTCCGCCCAAGGTCATCACGATGGCGAAGGCGATCTCGCGTTCGCGTAGAATATCGAGGCCTCGGAGGGGTCAGCCATTGTTGTCCTTCGCTTTCTCGAAGGTTTGACCGCATTCATGAAGGTCAAGTTGGGCAAGCCTTCGCGATCAGAAGTCTTCCCATGCGTTCGCGAAGAGAAAATCCTGGGCGATGGCAGCTTTGCCTTTGCGATCGGGAGTTTACTTCCGCGATCACGAAGAAGGGTAACTGGGCAGTGTGTCTTTTAAAAATTGGGACTTGGCTAATTTCTTTCATTTCTCACATTTCTGTAATACCCGACCAGTCGTTTTGAGCGTGCACACTTCGCTCAGCAATTTGAGGGCATGAGTAGCTCCATATGATGTATTATGACTTGTGTGAATCGTCGGTTTTGGTTTTTTGGTTATTCGGAATCGATTTGGAAGATTTGATCGAGTTTGACTTTTGTGAACTTGACCCGAAATGGAGTTTTGATGGTTCTGTTAGGTCCAGATGGTGATTTTAGACTCAGACGTATGCCCGGATTTGCATTTGGATAATTTCTACAAGGATTCGGCACTAATTGGCGAAAGTCTAAAATTTAAGGCATGAAAATGTCATAAGTTTGATTGAGAGTTAACTTTGTGGATATCGGACTCGGATTGTGGTTTCGGGAATTGAAATAGCTTCGTTATGTCATTTGGGACTTGTGTGCAAAATTTGAAATTATTCCGAGTTGATTTGATATGTTTTGGCGCGAGTTTTGGAAGTTGAATGTTCAAAGTTCATTGAAGTTTGATTTGAGGTGCGATTCATCATTTCGACGTTGTTTGATGTAATTTGACACCTCGAGTAAGTAAGTGTTATGTTATGGGACTTATTGGTATATTCGGACGAGGTCCCAAGTGGCTCGGGTGAGTTTCGGACGGGGTTCGAATTGTTTGAAGCCTTGTTGAAGCTACTGGAATTTTTGGGTTGCTGGTGCAACCGCATATGCGGAAGCTTGGTCACATAAGAGACTCCACAGAAGCGAGCAGCCCATTGCATAAGCGGACTGGGCAGCTGGGCGTGAAGGCCGCAGAAGCGGGATTTGTTACGCACCTACGACATCGCAGAAGCAGAATTTTTCCGCGATGCAAGGGAGTCTACTGGGCAGCAGACTCCGCAGATGAGAGGTTCCAGTCGCAAATGCAACGCTGCAGAAGCGGCTAGTCAGATCGCAAGTGCGAGCAGACCTGGGCAGAAGCTATAATTGAGGTTTTGGTCGTTTTATTCACAATTTGAGATTTTGGAGCTCGGTTTGGGCGACTTTGGAGAGAAAATTTTCCACACGACTTTGGGTAAGTATTCTTGACTCACTTGTAATTATATTTCATGAATTAATCTTCTTTTTCGGCATTGGATTATTGATTTTAAAATAGAAATAAGAGGAATTGTCTATAGTTTCACAAAATGAATTTTTGAGATTTGAACGTCGATTTGGAGTCGGATTTGAGTGAAACTAGTATGGTTGGACTCGTAATTGAATGGGTTGTCGGATTTTATATGTTTCGTCAAGTTTCGAGGTGCGGGCCCGACTTTAATTTTTTGTTGATTTTGGGGTTTTGATTTAAGATTCGTCTTTTAATGATTGAGTTTGCTTCCGTTGGATTATTTGATGTATTTGAGTTACTTTTGGCTACTGTCGAGCCGTTCGGAGGTCGATACGCGCGGGATGGCTTTTTTGGAGCATCGCTTATCTTTCTCGGTATTGGATTTGGCTTGTTTGAGGTAAGTAACACTTCTAAACTTGGTGCTAAGGGTATGAAACCCAAAACTACATGTTATGTGATTGACGTTGAGGTGACGCGCAGGCTAGGTAACGGGCGTGTGGGCGTGCACCGTGTGAGTTGTAATTTAGTCAATTCCGTGAAACTGTGTAGCTATGTTATCTGAACATGTTTGCTGCACTCTCTGTGTTAGAGCTCTTGAGCTGTAATTTATGCTAGAAATCATGTTTAGGCTGTATGCTGGTACTATTGGGACCCATAGTGGTCGTTCTTTGCTGTTAAGTTATTTGCTTAATTGTAGTTATGTACTCAGTCACATCCATCATTTCATATCATATCTCATTCTCTTTTATTGCATAGTATCACATCTTTCATCATTGATTAGGGCTTCTTAGTATGAGTGTTGTGAGACCATGAGACTAGAGAGATTGGTGACTGAGTTGGGGCCTGAGTGTCGTGCTGTGAGATGTATGTGTATATACATATATATATACACACACACACAATATATATATATATATATGTTCTTCAGGTTGCACCCCACAACAAGCCTTATGGCTATATATATGTGGATTGAGTTGCAAGCTCCAACGAGCCTTATGACTATATATATATGTGTGTGGATCGGGTTGCACGCCGGAACGAGCCTTATGGCTATATATATATATATATATATATATATATATGGGGATCGGGATGCACGCTACAGCAGGTATTTTACGAGAGTGCTGAGTATGGAGCATGGTGAGAGGGGATGCGAGGCAATGAGATTGAGTACTTTGAGAGTGTGAGTACATGAGTTCAACACTGGCATACATTGCATTTGACATGTGTATCTGAGATACATGCATAGAGATGCATTTCCTTCTGCTACCTGGTTTTGGTGACATTCACTATTTCACCTGTATATTGGCATATAGGCATAGAGATGTATTTTCCTCATGCTATCTGAAAATGAAACATCTTGTTTATTGTTGAAAGGATTTTGGGAAAAATCATAGTTTTCAGACTTACTCATATGCTTTTGATGTTTTCGATGAAAGATTTGGAGTTGACTATTATACTTGAGAAGCATGCCTATTTTTCTGTAACTGTAAACGAGTTGAGCATCTTATCTCTGAGTTATTTGCATGCACCATTTTATTATATTGTCATGAACTGTTGCTGGTTATTGGACTTGGACTCTGACCCTTATCTCAGCTCGTCACTACTTTCAACCTAAGGTTCGGTCTGTTACTTATTGAGTACATTGGGTCGGTTGTACTCATACTATACTTATGCACCTTGCGTGAAGATGTTTGATGCTGATGTTGCTGTGCACAGCAGGAGCTGGATTTGAAGACGCACCTACGTTACAGTCATTGTTGCCTCTTGTTCATGGTAGCTCTAGACTTTGAAAATCTATTTATGTACATTCGGACAGATGATGTATTTATTTCATACTAGTTTTGTGAACTCTAAATGCTCATGATTTGTACTACCAGTTCTTGGAAAATTCTTGTATTAAAGCAGTTGTATGTGTGGATTGGGTTAGGTACCATCACGACTAGCTGGATTTTGGGTGGTGACAATTTCTTGGCCGATTCTACAGCTCCTTGGAGACGGATTTTCACCTAGCTATTGGAGATAAGTTATTTCTATATAATGTGAGCTTAATACATAAATTATGATTACATTTTAATATGTATAATATTGAAATATTAGGATTTTGGTTGAAAAAACCTAGATTTTGAGAAACATGAGATTAGACCACGAAAATGGTTATGGTTGGGTAAAAATTATATATTTGTGTTCGCGAGTTTATGGAAAATATTTATTTACAAAACAATTTCGAAATTCGGACACGTGGGCCCGGGAGTGCTTTTAGGAATTTTTCAACTTAGGTTAGGTAATCACTCTAATAGTTAAATTATGAACTTTCGGACAATTTTTGATTTTGTACAACCTTTGGCTAGTTTCAGATTGTTCGGCACCGACTTGAGGCTTTTAGAGTGATTTGTGAACCGAAAAGTGGACTGAAAAATGAGGTAAGTCCCTTGCCTAACCTTGTAAGAGGAAATTTACCCCATAGGCATTTAAAGTTGTTATTTGCTACTAATTGTGGGCGCTACGTACGCACGAAGTTACGAGAGTCCGTACATGGCTAAAATTCTTGTTATGTCCAAGTAGTCATTGGTCTTTATTATGATATTACTTGGACTTTTTGAACTCAACATACTAATTTAACTGCTTGAGTTAATAAGTAAAATTTAATTAAAGATGATGTTAAATCGAGCTTCATTACTTAGAGAGTTGGCGGAAATGTTTAGTCATGGATGGAAATTTATATTCTTTCATGGACTTACCTTAATATTGTAAATACATAATTCGTAATCCTAAAAGTTTCCTTATTCCTATGAATGGGGCAGAATGCCTCAGCAATATTTATATATATTATAGGATGTATCCATGGATCGGGTCGTACGACTTCGATAGTATATGTGCACGATTATTATGGATCGGGTCGTACGACCCCGGCATAACTCGTGCGTGTTGTCACTCGAAGTCCGATTATACTTGGCATGTCTTTCATGACTTGAGGATTTATAAATACATGTTGAGCCCTTACTTGTTGAGATTAGCATGTGATATTTGGGGACATTTAATTATTATTTTTTTAAAGGAATATTTAATTATTTCCTCTTATTCCATTATTGATGTTGTATTTCATGCCTATTAAATATTCTTGTACATTATGTACATAGCCCACTAGTAAGCGTTGATGTGGACCTCTCGTCACTACTTTTTCGAGGTTAGACTAGATACTTACAGGGTACACGTTGTTTACGTACTCACGCTACACTTCTGCATATATTGTGCAGGTTCTGAGGCAGGTGCATCTGGAGTTCGTCTGGGCGTGCATCCGCATTACTCGGAGGCTTGTGAGCTGCTTCTCATGCTCCGTTCTGCAGCAACCGAAGCCTTCTCTTCTTATGTTTTTATTATTTCTGTCTATTTTGTTTCAGACACTAGTTCTTAGAGAGTTTTGTGTATTCTATAAGACGTTCGTGCACTTGTGATACCGTGTTTTGGGAGTTCTAGTAGACACTAATTTTGTTTTAGTTAATATGAATTTTTATTAATAGAAATAAGATACAGGGGTGGAGGGGGACATAAATCATACGTCCCAAAAATAAATACATGTACCTATAGTCATCCTAAAGTGTTGACTAATGGTGATTGAGTAGCAAAAGGAAGTTAGACCTATGGTGATGTGACGACTGCCTATTTTGTGGTAGACAGTCGTATGTACAAAAACAATGTGCATATTTCCTAGGTAAGCTATACAAAAGAGTACATATGTTTCTACTGTGACTGCATGAATAAGGAAATGATTCCCTTCTATGTTTCTCTGCCTAAAAGATATGGTGTTAGGATTTAGCAAAAGAGTGATAAAAGAGCGCGCGCAGTCTTCAATTTGCTGTGACCTCTAAAGCAAGGAAAGCTAAGTTGAAGATGGCTATTAGTGTGTATCTTGTGGTTGCACAGTTGTATTGATTGTGATGTTGGCTGTGCCATTTCCAGTCTGTTGTTGTTGATGCTGTGATTGTTGTGAGCTGAGTGATGAAACTGCTGCTAAGTGTTGGAGTTTTTATTTCTTGTGTTGATCAAGTGTGAGGAGGGTGTATGAGGTTGGTGTGTCCTGCTGCACTTGTTGATTACTATGTTTTCTTCTGGGACTGCCTTTTGATATATGTATGGATTTAGACTTCTCTGAGTTATTAGCTGGTCCAGTGCTGGATGATGAGTCTGCTGTTCTGTGTTGCTTTGGAGGATGCTTGAGTTTGATGAGAGTGTGTGTAGTTGGTGTGTTCTCCTGTGATTGCTGATACCTCTGTCTTCTTGCTAATATCCTTGACTTCTTTTGTTGTTCCTACGTGGATGATGCATTGGCTGCATTGCTATGATGTGGAGTTGCTGTTGTGTTAGCATGTGTCTGTGTGGGCTGCTGCTTCTATGTTGCTGTATGTTGGCTGAATGTTGCTACTGTTGTAGTGCATATGTGCATGTTATGTGTTATGCTTTGAGGTGATTGAAAGGATTGCTGCTTCTGTTGTATTGGCATTGTTGATTTTGTTGATATGAGTTGTGTCCTTTGTTCAGTGATAAATTTGCTGAAGACTACATTGCTTGGTAGTTGTTCTTGAAAATGGACCATGGTGATTGCTGTATTTGCAATAGAATGAGCACCAAGAGTGTTAATACCACACATTGCAAATGCAGTAATATCCTGGTCCAACTCAAGTTGGCTTTTGTCCTTGTGGCATTACAGTATTCAGATATGACCTTGATCCTTTGGTTCTGAGAAGAGTGATAGGTGTTGCTTTGATTGTTTTTGTTCTGCCGTTGGTGTGGTGGCTGGTTTACTTGTTGAGGTTGGTGCTGTGTGGTGGTTTCTTTTTCTGATTTGTCATTGGCTTTCTTTGAATTTCTGCTGAGGCCAAGTATTTGCTTTGTGATGTTGGTGAGTGCTGTGGTGAGTAGTTAAGTTCCATTCTGATGCACCAGTATACTCCAGTCCTTTTCTGCAGAGAACAGTGAGTCTGTGTTTCCTGATTGCAGTTTCTTTATGAAAGTTTTCACTGCTGTTGTTGTGCTCTTGTTTTGCTGTAGTGATTGTGCTGCATTGTCATGCTCCTGTTGCTAATGTGCTCCTGCCCTGTTGCAGAGTTTGTGTTGAAATGGTGTCTTCTTTCCTGCATTCAGCAAAAAACCAATTAATGCATCTAGCAACAGATATCAGCATGTTAGTGTAAAGCCATTGTTTTAGCCCTCTCTGTTCTTCCATGAGCTTTTTGCAGAGTTTGAGCCTTGCTGTGATCAGGTAGTGTGCTTGCAGAGTTAGAGAGAGTGTTAGTACAGCATTGTTTATTCCTAATCTCTTGTTGTTAATTTTTTGTACAGTGGGGAGAAAGTGTGTTTGTGGCTTAGTGTAAGACCACTGTTTCCTTTTCTTGCTAGCTATTTTTCTACCTTCACTCTTAAGTAGGGGCATTGCAGTTTATCTTCATTAACTATTCTTCTGCCCTGTATGTCTAACTGCCAGAAGTCATAGCACTCAATTCTCTCAAATTCTAGTGCATAATTTGCAAGATGATCAGCTAGTTTATTTCCTTCTCTGTATGTGTGTGTTACATTAAGAGTGAGGGCTTTTTTTAGTTGCAGTTTCTCTTCTACTTGATCAATTATGCACCATGGTGTCTTCCAAATGCCATTGATGATGTTGTTCAATAGCATTGAGTCTGTTTACAGCCATATCTGGGAGTAACTTTGTAATCTGCATAACCTTAAGGCTTCCACAATAGCTGTTGCTTCTACTATTGTGTTTGTTCCTTATAGGATTGTTGTGCCAAGTGCATATATGATCTCCCCTGTTTCATTTCTTAAACAGTATCCTACTGAGCTCTTTCCTGGGTTCCCTTTTGATGCTCCATCAGTGTTGACTTTAATCCACCCTTCCTTTGGAAATTCCTATATAACTTTGTTGGAATTTAATCTTGGGGTGTAGTTTTCCATCATGTGCAGTAGCTCTTGCCATTTGTGTGAGACATTGAGTCCTGGTTTTCTTGCTTGGACTAGTGCTTGTACTATTGTGGAAACTTGATAGATGACCCTGCTAACTGTAACTGTTTCTCCATGTTTGCAGTAGTTCCTTATTTTCCATAGCTCCCATACAATGCAAGATGGAACTGCCTGCAGAACAGGTTTGAGTATGGTGACTGTTTGTGTTGTCCAGCATTTGATTATTGCTTGATGGAGGGATAGGCCTTCTAGTGCTATTCCTGCTCTTAGTAGAAAGTATTTCCATACTGGAATTGCTGTGCTGGATGTAAAGAAGAGGTGCACCAAGGTTTCCTCCTTTGGTTGTGTGCAACACCAGCATCTTGATGGCATTTGATATCCCAGTCTTTTCATGAAATCATCTAGAGGTAGTTTAGCCTTCCAGACACTCCACATGAAGAAAGCAATCTTAAGGGGGAGACCTTTAACCCAAATCATCTTGTAGTCTCTTTTGGGTTCATCTCTTCTTCTGAGGTATTCCCAGGCAGATTTGACACTAAAATTTCCTTGAGTTTGTAGCATCCAGTACGGTATATCCATGATGTCTCTCCTGTTTGGGGGCTTTATTGATTCCACTATGTATGTTGCAATTTCCTGTGGCAAGGCTTCTGAGAGTTTATCTACATTCCAGGTTCCATCTTGCAGAACATCATTTACATTGTGTACTGATTCATCAATTGGAAAGTCTGCTGGTGCTATGAAGTAGAGTGCTCCCAGTCCAGTCCAGTTGTCATACCAGAAGAGTGAGGATCCCATTTTTAAGTGCCAGTTGATTTGATGTTCTATGTTCTCTCTACATTCCAGCATCTTCTTCCATGTTTGTGAACCTCTTTTCCATGGAACTAATACTGCATTGTGTTTTTTGCAGTACTTTTGACACATGTATGAACTCCAGAGGCTAGGTTTGGTTCTGAAATTCCACCACAGCTTACAGAAGAGAGCTTTTGACAAGTCATGTAATGATCTGAAGCCTGCCCCCTCCTCACAGGGCATTCATAGAGTGTTCCATAAGGACTAGTGTCTGCTACTTCTTCCCACAGTGCTGCTCCAGAAAAATTGAGCAAAGAGTTTGTGGAGATTGTTTATTATCTGTTTTGGAGGATTTACAACTGATAGTAGATATATTGGCATTCTTTGGAGTACATGTTTGATCAATACTGCTCTGCCTCCTATTGAAAGTAATTTGCATTTCGAGGATTGTAGTCTATCTTGTACTTTGGTGACAATGTCTTGATAATGGATTATCTTTCTTCTAGAGTAGAAAATGGGACAGCCAAGATATGTGAATGGGAACTCTTGCCTTACAATGCCAGTGATTCTTTCAACTTTTCCGATCACCTCAGTACTGGCAGAGTGATGCATATATGTAGCAGACTTGCTTTTGTTGATCAGCTGGCTAGATGCTGCTTCATATGCGTGTAGAACTTCCATTATCAGTTGCAAGGAGGTGGCATCAGAGGAGGAGAAAATGATTGTATCATCTGCATATGCTAGATGATTGATTTTTGGACTCCATTTGGGCAGCCCAAAGCCATAGAAGTAGAGGTTTGAATTGCAGAGCATTTAATCCCCTTGAGAGAGCTTCAGCAGCCATAATGAAATGAGTAGGTAATAGTGGGTCACCTTGTTTAACTCCTCTTGTTGATTTGAGAAAACCATGTGATTGGCCATTGATGAGTACTGAGTACCAGTTATTCCCAATTGTGTCAAAAATCATACCAATGAAAGCTTCACAGAATCCTATTTTCCTTAGCATTTTTGTCAGAAAGAGCCAAGATAATTGATCAAAAGCCTTTTTAATGTCCAGTTTGATAACCACATTTGGTCCTGCTCTTGTTCTTAGGCCAATGTTTGTGATGATTTCCTGTGCTAGAAGAATATTTTCAACTATTGTCCTGCCCTTTACGAATCCTGCTTGTTCTTGGGAAATGAGGGTGGGTAGTATTCCAACCATTCTTTCACGTATGACTCTTGAGAAGATTTTATTAATGAAGTTGCTAAAGCTTATGGGCCTCATGTCAGAAAAAGTTATCACCTCTTTCTTCTTGGGAAGTAGTACCAATTTGTGTGTGTTACACATTTTGGTAATTGTCTTCCTACAAAGAATGCTTTGACCATGTTGTGAATGTCTGCACCAATGATTTCCCAGCAGGTGTGGTAGAAAGAGCCTGTGAATCCATCTGGTCCCCCTGCACTATCACCATTCAAGCAGAGAACTGCATGTTTGACTTCTTCTATTAAAGGTGGCTTGATCAGTTTTGTGTTTTGTTCCCTATCATGAGGGGCTGGATGCTGTCCAAGATTTTGAAATCAGATGGGTTGTGTTTTCTGTGAATTGATCTTTATAGAAATTGATGGCTTCTTCTGCTTTATGTTCTTCTTCTTCTATCCAGGTACCAGTATTGTTTTGTATCCTTCTTAGTTGGAGTCTTCCTCTTCTGCCATTCACTTGAGCATGAAAATTTTTGGTGTTTCTGTTTTCATCCTTGAACCATGCCATTCCTGACTTTTGTTTCCAGAATTGCTCTTCTATTGCTAAGTGTCTGATCATCTGTGCCTAAACTCTTTGCAATCTTTCCCTATTCTATTTAGTTGGCCTATCTTCGAATTGCTTTTCATGAACCAGAACCACTTCTTCCATGCTTGGTATGTTTTGAAATATGTCCCCATATGTTGCTTTGCTCCTAATTGATAGTGCTTTTTTCAGCTTTTTGAGTTTGTAATTGAAGATTATGAAGGGATCACCATTGAAATCTTCTTGCCAATTCTCTTTTGCAACTTCTTTGAAAGTGTCATCTTTAGTCCAGAAGTTGAGGAACTTGAAAGGCTTCTTGATTGACCTTGCTTCCTTGTCACACTTTAAAAGGAGAGGGCTATGATCTTAGCCAATCTTAGCTAAGTGAGTAACCTCTAGCCTTGGAAAAGTTTGTTTGAATTCTGTATTGGCTAAGCATCTGTCTAATCTCTCAAAGATGCAGTCCTCATCTGCTCTGCCGTTCCACCATGTATATATGCTGCCTTTGAACCCCAAGTTAGTTAAGCTACAGGTGTTGATGCAGTCTCTGAAGTCATCTACCTCATTGAATGGCACTGGCAGTCCTCCAAAATTTTCTTCTTGAGCACATATCACATTGAAGTCTCCTCCTACCAGCCATGAAATTGTCATGCCTTGAGCCTGATCATACAGTGAATCCCACAATTCTATCCTCTATGTTGCATTACACTTAGCATAAACCAGTGTGAGTATGAGTTCCATATGTGTTTCAGTGTGGAGAAGTTTCAAAGTGAGTTGTTGTACCATGTCAGATAAGATTGTGACCTCATATACATTATCAATGAAAGCACAGATTTTGTTGGAGATATTAGCCACTGCTTGAGTGAAGCCAATTCTTTTTCTATACCTTTTGCTTGTTGCATTGGTTCCATGATGCCAATGAATTCAAAATGATGTTTCTGGTGTAATGTGATTAGTCTTTCAAAAGCTTGCATTGTGTTGACTGATCTAATATTCCAGATGATTGCATTCATCATTGATTGTTGGGGAGTGTTAAAGCTCTTCTTGTTTGAACCCCTGCTGCAGAGTTGTTGCTGTTATCTTTGCTTTTCTTCTTCTTGCCTTTGATTGCTGATTTCACTTTGGCTATTTGAGTTGGTGAGAGGTCTCCTTGTTTAGCTATGGTGAGGAAGTTCTGAGCAGTGGTTTCATCATCTAAGTCTTTGCCAGGATGCTCCTTGTGTTTTTCCTCATTTCTTGTTACTGCTGCAATGTTAGAGTTTTTTGGTCTAATGATTGCTTGTAGCTGTGCTACTATTGTTCCTTTGTTTGATGCTGATCCAGGGTCCAAGTTACCCTTTTGTGTTGATTCTTCTTCTTGTTGAGGTTCAAGAGTGGCTTGGTCTTGACATATGTTTGTCAGTAGCTTTCCTTGGTTGTTTTCTTGTTTGTTGTTGTTTTTCCTCATTGTGGCATTGCTATTGTCAGCCTCCTTTTCAGTTTGGGCATCCTCCTCAGGTGCCCCCATTGTTCCCTCTTCTTCACTTTGCATTTCTTTTGGTATTTCACCTTCTTCTGAGTCTTCTTCTATTTGATCTGCCCATAGTGTCCCAGAGTTTCTTTGTGACTTTTCTTACTGCTTTTCTGATTCTGTTTATGCTGGCTTCTTGCCTGTTGTTTTGGCTATTTCTTTCTCAAATAGAGTGTCCTGTGATGGGGTCTTTTGTTGAGGGGTGTTGCTGGTGATCTTGTTGGTGTTGAAGTTTTTCTGCACCCACTGGGAGGTGGATTCCTTTGTGATTGCTTTCATTGTTTCTGTGTGGAAGTGTGTTCCTTCAGCTACTGCTTCTTCTATATTGCCTGCAGTTGTTTGCTTGTTGGCTTTGTTTTTCAATATTGTGATTGCTGATAAGTGAGGTGTATCTGCTGCAGAGCACGAGGGCTCTTCTGCTAAATATGATGCTGGGCTTGAGGTGTGGATGTTCTTCTGAACAACTGCTTCCTTCATCCCTAGCTGCTGGTTGTCTATATTATCACTGCTTATCTCCATGTTCAGCGAGTTAAATTTGTTGGATGTTTGAGTCTGCTGAGCAGCCTTGTCGACTGCTATCATTTCCTCTCCTGTTTTGAGCTTAGCTTGCTTACGTGCCCAGTTGTCCTTAACTTCCTTCCATTGAGGGCTTGCATTGCCCACTACCTTGCCACTTGACAGTATCATCAGGCGAGCTTTTTCCACCCCCTGCTGTTTACTGAGTTCAACTTTGTTGGTTTTGTCTTTCTTTTGCTCTGCTGATTGTGAAGCTAGTAGTTCTGGATGCAGCTTTCAGCATTCCAGCATGTCATGACCTTGTAGCTTGCATTGCTTACAGTACTTGGGAATAAAGTCGTACTGGATTTTAACCCATTCTGTTCTGACAGATACTGTTGTTTCATTTTCAATGTCCATGCGAACTTTTTTGGCAAGTCAGCTAGTAGATCCACGACCACCTTGACTCTTGCACAGCTTGGGTGGGTCTTGTTGATTGTGACCGTGTCTAAATGTAGAGGCGTCCCACCAGCAGAAGCTAGAGAGAACAGACACTCTTTGACATAGTATGTGGGAAGTAGGTTTGGGAATGATATCCAAGCCATCGCCTTTGATGTTTCATCTTCCTCCTTGAACTTGGCATCATAAATCAAAGTCCACATCTGGTATTCAAATCCGTCTTTTGCTTTCAAATAGTAGACTGCTTTGGAGGTGAAGTTGATAAAATCTTGCCAAAGTGTCAGTCGAATCAGTGCATGTCTATCTCAGAGAAGTCCGATGTTGCAATTGCCCTTAATTCCACATTGCGCAGGAATTATTCTTCTGAGTTCTTGAATATCTGGCTAGCCATATGAGAACTTGTCGATTACTGCGTATTAGAGTCCCTCGATTAGGTTCATTCTGTCAACCTCTGCTTCTGTGAACTTGACGAACGGTTGTCCTTACAAGAAAGAAGCTTTTTTGGGAGGTATTGGGTCGATTGTGGTTGTCGAATTAGGGTTCATAGTATTCGAATTTAGGGTTGATGGTTTAAGGAGGTTACTGTAGGTTAGGGGTTGCGAGTTGTTGGGGTTTGTTGAGGGGGGTTGGGGACACTCATGGGTTTTGATTTTAGTAGACTGTAGGTTCTTGAATTAATCTTCAAATGGTAGACTGTAGGTTAGTAGACACTCATGTTTTTGATTTTTTTAATTCACTATTTTACTTTCCCGTTTAGTTTATGCTTTACATCACTACCCTCACTTACTATTTGTTTCCATATTAAATAAAAATTAAAGACTTTAAAAATATTAAAATTTAGAAATTAAATGAGTATTTCATCATTGGCTTGGTAGCAGCAAAGTTGGGCGCCATCACGGCCTATAATGGAAATTGGGTCGTGACATAATTATTTATAATTCAAATTAAAAAACAATAACTAATATTAACTAACCTAACTAATTTTGTTGTCAAATTTGGCATCATCACATTGATTTGCTTCTCCTATTCTATATTGATAGATACAGACAATATAAAAGAATTTGTATGCAATCATATCATTTGAAAAGATAGCTACAAGTAACTACTGATTGTAACTGCAGCAAGTTAACTGAAAACTGAAAAAAAAAAAAAAAAAAAAAAAAAGGTTATATGTACTAACAATGTAAATAGTTTTTTACACTATAAGTGTTTATTGACCAGTAATTTTTTTTAAAAATTACCAATTAATGTTTGTATAGAGTTTACATGCAATTGTCGTTTTAAGTAACTTGATGGTGTCAATTTTCTTTACACCATCACTAGTGTATAAAATTTATACTCAAAATAAAATAGAATACTTGCTATAATTGGTAAAAAATTATGCTGACATAAAATCCTTTATATTGTCAGTGAATATATTCCATATGTTTAATTTGTGACTTTAATTTTTTTATTTTGGCTGTTGAAAAAAGATTGCTTCTTTTTATATTTAGTATGTTTTTAATTAAGTATTCCCATTATACTGTAACTGAAACTCTCCTGTAGGAATGGACCACAAGATTTAAAGAGTATTTTTGATTTAATTTACATACTTTTAGCTTATGATCACCAGATTTAAGTGTGATTCATTCTTAGAAATCATGTCCCATCAAACAAAAAATCATAAAACGAAACTGAGAAATAAAGTTCTCTTTTCTTTACTAGTTATTTTTAAAGTTTTTTAGGAGAACATAAAACTTAACTATAACTAGCAGTTGTACCCACGTGATGGTGATTAATGTTAAATATTATTAATGAAATTAATTGTGATCGGGCTTTTTGAACATATTAGATCGTATTGCTTTAATAAATTTTAATTGTTATCTTATCTGTCAATACGATATATCCAATAATAAAATCTCTATTAGAATAAAGCGACTTATATAGTCATTGAGCAACTTTTTTTGTCATATAATCTAAATTAGAATAAAGCGACTTATTAGCATATTACTTTGTTTAATATTATTGTCTGCTCGCTTTCTTTTTGTAATATAAAATAAGATATATATTTTATTACACTTAAAAATATTTTTATTTTAAATTTTATTATATTGTTCTCAATAATATTATTTATATTTTAATGAATAAAATATTTATTAAATTTGACGAACTTATATACGCATCGAATAACTTTTTTGTTCTGTATTTTTTTTATTGTATTATCCAATATTTAGTGTTATTTCATTGTTAATAGAAATTTTTATATTACTTTGTTTAAAAAAAATTTTGCCACTTTTTTTTTAAATAATAGAAGATATATATTTTATTACTCTTGAAATATTTTTTTATTTTGAATTTTTTTCTATTGTTCTCAATTATATTATCTTAATTTTAATAAATAAAAGCTTTATTAAATTAAAGGGACTTATACAATCATCGAATAACATTTTTTGTTATGTATTTTTTTTAGTATATTATCCATCATTTAGTATAATTGCATTGTTAAAAAAAATTTATTAGCATATTATTTTTTTTAATAGTTTTGACTGCTGCTTTCTTTTTGTAATATAATTGAAGATATATATTTTATTACTACTGGAATATTATTTTATTCTTAATAATACTGTTTGAATTTTAATAAATAAATATTTTTTTTATAAAATAAAATAAAGATTAAAAAAATAAGAAACAAAGAAATTAACTAACCTAAACCAACACTCATCCATGTTTGAATAGTTAATTTTAGGTAGTTAATTTCAAAGTGTCGTTTCTTTTAAATTTTTTTTAAAAAAAATAGTTTTTAAAACTCCAAATTTGTTGGAGCTTTCTCCTAAAATTTGACACTTGTTAATTTTTTGATGTTACACTTGGAATCATCACAATGATTTGTTTCTCCTATTTTATTTAGATAAAATAGATATTGTCTGAATTTTATTGAATAAAATCTCCATTAAATTAAAGGGACTTATGTAGTCATCGAATAACTTTTTTGTTTAGTATTTTTCTTTATTATATTATCCAAATGTTTAGTAAAATTGCATTATTAATAGAAATTATTAGCATATTACTTGTTTAAATATTTTTATCTGCTACTTCTTTTTAAAAATATAATAGAAGATATATATTTTATTACTCTTGAAAATATTTTTTAAATTTTATTATATTGTTCTCAATAATATTGTATGTCTTTTAATGAATAAATACACTTTTTATTTCAAAAAGAGAAACAAAAATGATTTTTTAAAAATGAAACAAAGAAATTAACTAATCTAAACCAACACTACCCATGTTTGAGTAGTTAATTTTAGGTAGTTAATTTCTTTGATAATTTCTAATAATTAATTATTAACTAAATAACTAATTATTGTCATGTGACTTTTTCTAGGCTATCATTTAGATTAATGTGGTACCTTTTTCTTTGGTTTTTAATAATACATAGATATAGATTGTCCAAAAACTCATACATGTGATGTGGCAATAGATCGGCTTGTGGATAATATGTTGGCTGTACTTTTTTTTTCTTTTTCATGTAATGTATTGACTTGTTCCTAATAAAATTTTGACCCCGGTTAAAACATATACAAAAAATAAGAATAAAGTGAAATATTATATGAAGTAATTAATAGCTGAAAACAATACAAGGTATAATTATTTTCCTTTTTACTTGTTTACCCTCAAAACCGAATAACAATTGAATTTATATGCGGTTTTAAAGATATATGATATAACTTGATACAAAATTGAGAAATATGATTCAAATTGAAATAAATAATAAAAAAGTAAATGCAAACCACACATGTTGAACAATCTTGGCCTTGAAGTTTGGTCACCCTCGAGTCGAAGATGCTTCAATCAGTACCGGAACAAAGAGATGAGATAATGATGACTATAAATAATAGTTTATTGCTTTGGGAAGCGTGTTACAATGTGCTTTACAAATAATCAGACTCCCTTTTATATAGTAAAGAGGAGTCCTACTTTAGGTACAATTCTGTATGAGGTAAAAAATCTCATGATTTGCTAATTAATCGATTTCGTTGATACGTGCCGAGATTCCCGCCGTGATATCCGACCGGTCACGGATATTTCGGCCTTCAGTTATTTTGATTTGATAATGCTTTCTCGAGCTAATTTGGAATCCGGGTCAGTTCTAGGGTTACGGACTCGATAATCTTGAAGACGCATGTTCCATCCTCGTGCATAGGTTCGATGGAATCTAGAGTCGATCTTCAATCCATTATGTTTCATACTCGATCTTTCATGCAATAGGCTAGCTCGATTTCTACCGTATACAGATAGTCTCCTAGTTTTTCAGAGAGTAAATGATGAGAAACGATATGAGCCTCAGATTCTCACTTCGATATATCATGACGTAAATAACAAAAACATGACGTCAAATCCTCTTGTTTTTCGGAGAGTAAATGATGAAAAACACTACGAGCTTCTGATTCTCACTCTGATAAATCATGACGACAAATTTATGACGTAAGTGATAAGAATAGTTGAAACGTCCCGTCGGTCTAGTCTTCAAGGCATTAAATGTGTGTCAGTTAATGGTCTGCCACTTCAGAGTGCTAACCGCCATTTGAAAAACTATAAATACCCTTTTCATCTATTCATTAGAACTTTTACATTCAAACATTTGCTCTTGTGCTTTAAGAAAACTTCTTCACTCTCATCTTCTGCTTTTCTAAAAGCTTAAGTTTAAAATTTCTTCGCTTCTGGTTTTCTGAAAGCTTTCATAAGTTATCTGATATTTACACCTCCTCGCACCTCCTTTGCTTCTCTATTTAGAAGCAACGACAAAGACTTCAAAATCCGTTCTCAAGCATCGACGAGGATCGGGACCGAGGCTGGTTGGACTGATTCGATTCGAGTGAGGACCTCGGACATAATCCCGGCCGAGAACATGCCATTTCCTGGGAAATGGAACATGAAGCATAAGTATAACTTCCCTTTAAGATTTTGTTTATCATTTTCCCTTTGCCCTTCTTCGTATCGATTCTTTGTGATGCAGCTGTTGCTCGGATGACGGATGCAGTTCCTCGACTCAAGGAGTGGGTCGAGGGCATCGTGTCACAAAAATCCTATTTCGAGCGCGCATGGCGCGAACTATAGAAAGGCCGGTGGGAGGCCCGTGCTTACGATAAGATTTCTCTACTGAGTGAATTAACACTTAGTTTTGTTAGCTGCATTTGTTCTTACTTTTTCTTCCTTTGTAGGTCTTCCCAAAGCTGTCGAAATTAGGCCCCCGTCCGGTGATAAAGACATCCTCCCCGAACAATCTGTTCTAAGGCAGGATAAAGAGAAGAAAATAAAAACGGTTCCGAGTTTGCCGAACTCGGGGAAGAAAAAACCAAAAAGAAGGCTGGTGCGCAAATCCAAGGAAAGTGCTAGCGCCTGGGAGGTCCCATCGAATTCGCTCAGTCGACTGAGGGACGAGTCTGAAGAAGAAGAAGAAGCCTCTGAGCTGATGACCTACATGAGAAGCGGTATCGAGTTGTCTTGAACCGGGGTAGCCGATGAGGAGGCAGTGGCCGAGGTCTCCGAAACAGGGAAAGACGAGGCCATTTTGCCTCGAGCTGGGGAGGCCGACAAAGATACCACGGTCGGTACTTCTCGGGCTGAGGGAAATGCCCCGAAGGATGCGCCCGGGGTGATAGATCTTTCCATGTCATTATCATTCACCGACTCCATGATAAACGAGGCCCAGATGCTGAAAGGACACCCAAATGAGGGGCCTTAAGAGGCGGCAGATTCCTTCAACAACTTCTTCGATGGCTTAGATTGTACCGCCTCGGAGGATGTCACCAGGTTAGGAGACTTACCACTACCAAAGAAGGTGCCGTCTTCCGGAGCTGGCAGATCTTCTTCGAGTCTGAGATTAGTAGACCGGTTCCCAGCCGCGAATGCAGATCCTGATCGGAAGCGGTCAATCATCATATCCATACCGGAGGATGCCCGGGTTCTCTCCACCCCCCTGGGGGTCGCTAGCTATCTTCGATGCCTGGTGACCGAAAAGGGTCAAGATGAAATGGATGAGGTGGAGGACCCTTGTCTTTTCAATGAAGCTCAACAGGCATTGAATCGGGTAACTTCAAATGCCTTTTTTATTATGTACATAGATTAATGTGCAATCAATCGTAACATCTGTCTCTGTATTCGCAGGCGTCGGTGCTTCATCACGAAATATTTCTCGGGCATCGAGAAGAGTTAAACCAACACGAAGGCTGAAACCCGGACGCTTATTGAGAATAGGGATGCTTACAAGCTCCTTAGTGAGAAGCTCCAGTATGAGCTAGAAGAGGGTCGGAAGGAGCATGCCGACCTGGTCGAGCAGGTAAGACGAATATTTGAAGTTAGTGACGATGATTCAGACACAGTTCCTAATAACCCGAACCTACAGGTTCAAAAGAAACTTGACCAGATCGAGCAGCTCCAGGCAGTGGTGGATACGGTGAAGGCTAAGGCCGAAGAATGGAAGAAAAACATGGATCACCTGGCCTCAAAAATGGAAACTGCCCGAGAACAACTGGCTTCGACTGAGGTCCAGCTCCGGGCTGCAAAATAAAAGGCCTTAGTACAGGCCAAAATTATTGAGGAGCTTCAGTCTCGACTGAGCTTGGCGATCTTCGGCCAAAAAAATCTGGCCAAGTAACTTGAGCTGGCCTAGTCGGAGATTGGTGTGGTTAAGGCCGAGGAAGATCAGAGGGTGTCCCAGCATAAGGCCGATGCCGAGGCGGCTCAGGATCAAATGAGAAATTTGGTGGAGCATATGAAGTGGCAATCCCAAAGGGAGGCCCTCGAGGGAGCTCGAGCTCAGGGTTTTGACCTGTTGGCCAAAATCGAGAATGCCAAGGTATCTGAAGCTAAGGCTAGGAAGCTGGCTTATCTCGAGGAGGAGGATTCCGAGGGATCTGAAGATTCAAACGAGCCCGAAGATAGCGGAAGCCCCGAAGGTGATGACGCGGCCCCCGACGAAGACTAAGTCCCTTAGGCTTTTTAGTTGTCTTTGTTTTTTGTATTTTTGTTGAGGCCATTTGGCCTTTGTATAAATTCTCATTGGGTTGTTCAGCCCCTGTAAAAGAAATTTTGGATTTATGAATATAGGCCTTTTCCCTTAAGCAACTTTCAAATTTTCTCTCTGTCTTGTTTATTTTTATTTGCAAAGATCTAAATGCCTTAGCATGTAATAGTTGGTTTTTGCTTAGAGACTCGAATAAACCTTGCCTTCAACTTTATTTTGTTTTAAGGCATTGTGGGGGTTCGGTGTGGCCGAAAGCTTTCTTTCCCCAAGCTGTCGGGGGTAGCCTTTGGAACCGGTTATGAAAATTTTCATTTTGAAGGCCTTGTTTCTGTTACGGGTCTCGGACGTCTCTGAGCTGTGTTAATATAGCCGTAGACTTTTAGTTCGGGTGTCGCCTAGTGGGCTTACTTTCCCGAGTTATCCGGGATTGCTAAGATAACAGCCCCCGAGTAGAGGCGGTCGTGGCCTTTAAAATTCGGGGGTTGTCTAATAGGTCTTATACCCCCGAGGTCTAATAGCTTCGACTATCCGAGTTTGTTTTCGAACGGCACTCCCCGAGAGAGAGAATGATTATTCTAACTTCAGTTAAGGCGGCCCTTGGGCTCTTTTCCCTTAGGGGATCAAAAATAGGGAATCCTTAAGAAAAGTAAAGGAAATTTTTTTAAAAAATCAGTATGTTTGCAGGGAAGTTACTTCTCTTTATTCTTGTGCATAATAGTAATGTATGCGTACACGCTTTATGCCAGGGTTCGAGCAGTCTATGTAAGCCAGGTTCATTCGACTGTTTGGCCCTTACATTGAATCCTATCAATCGAGACCCTTCAATCCCGAAGTCTCTTTCCATGCCAAAGTCGATATCAGAGGGTAATATCCCCCAGTGTTTGGGATTGATCGAAGAGAGGCCTCGAACGCTGTTATGATCATCGTCACTGGTTTGTTGCGTGCCTTCAATTCTAAGTTAGCATGAGTTACTTGTTTCCTCCTTAAAAACCTTACCGGAAAATCCATTTGGGACAAAACCGGCTCAAGGGAAGAAGAGTGCAACACGTGATTTCAGACCTAAAATCTCGTACCGTCCCTTGTTGGTTACTTGTAGGGGTTAGTATAAGATGCAAGTAAAAGGATGAACGGGGCCATACCTTAGCAGTAATATCATTTTAAGTGAGTTATATTCCAGTTGTTCGGCAGTTGCTCGCCATTCATTATTCAGAGCTTGTAGGATCCTTTTCCAATGATCTCGATAATTTGTTAAGGTGCTTCCCAGTTCGGCCCCAATTTTCCTTCGTTCGGGTTTCGGGTGCTTAGAGTGACCCTTCATAGTACCAAGTCTCCGGTATTGAAGTGTCGAAGGTTGGCCCTTTCATTATAGTAACTTTTGATCTGCTGTTTTTGGGCTGCCAACCGGACAAGGGCAGTTTCACACCTTTCATCTAATAGCTCTAGGTTCGTACTCATAGCTTCGTCGCAGATTCCTTTGTTGCATATCGGAATCTGGTACTTGGTTCCCCGACCTCAACCGATATCAATGCTTCGGCACCGTTAACCAAAGAAAACGAGGTAGCCCCGGTACTGGACTTCGAGGTTGTACGGTATGCCCACAGGACTTCGGACAATATTTCTTTACATCTTCGTTTGGTGTCGGTTAACCTCTTTTTAAGGTTTTGGAGTATGGTTTTGTTGGTAGATTCAGCCTATATATTCCCACTAGGTTCATAGGGTGTCGATAGGATTCTTTTGATCTTGTGGTCTTCAAAGAATTTTGTTACTTTGCTTCCGATGAATTGTTTCCCATTATCGCATGCGATCTCGGCCTGCATTCTGAATCGGCATATGATGTAGTCCCAAATAAAATTGATGATCTCCTTCTCCTTGACTTTCTTGTACACCTGGGGTTCCACCCACATAGAAAAATAGTCAGCCATAAACAATATAAATTTAGCCTTACCGGGTGCCCATGGAAGGGGGCCAACAATGTCCATTCTCCACTTCATGAACGACCTTGGTGACAAAACCGAATACAACATCTCTCTGGGTGGATGGATCATCGGAGTGTGTTTTTGGCATTCATCACATTTTCGAACGAACTCCTTTGCGTCTTTTTCCATGTCGATCTAGTAATAACCGACTCTGATTATTTTTCGAACCAGCGATTCCGCGTCTGAATGATTTCAATAGGTACCTTCATGGATTTCCCTCAAAAGATATTCACTATCACCCGGCCCTAGACATATTACAAGTGGGCCATCAAACGTTCTTGTGAACAAGGTTCCGTCCCCTGACAGGCTAAATCGGGTTGCCTTTGTACGCAGGGCCCTCGACTCTTTTGGATCCGAGGACAGTTTACCTGATTTGAGATATTCCACATACTTATTCCTCCAGTCCCAAGTTGATCTCAGCGTGGCCTTCTTCCACCGCCGATCTCATAAGTTGTATGACTTCTCTCGAGTTGACCTCGTCATCTTCGACTGACGACCCCAAGTTAGCTAGGGCATCGGCCTCTGTTTTGATCCCGAGGTACGTGTTGCAGAGTCTAATTTTTGAACCGATGTAACCTGTAATTTTTCCAAGTAACTTTGTATCCGTTCCTCTCTGACCTCGAATATTCCATTGACATGGTTTACCACAAGGAGGGAGTCGCACTTGGTTTCGATCACCTATGCCCCTAATCCCTTGGCTAATTCAAGGCCTGCAATCATGGCTCATATTCGGCCTCGTTGTTAGTCGATTTCACAGTCTTAATAGATTGTCTAATTATATTACCTGTTGGTGGCTTTAGTACGACTCCAAGTCCGGACTCTTTGCGTTTGAGGCGCCGTCCGTGTAGAGGGTCTAGATTCCCGAGGATGTTCCTGAGTTAACCAATAACTCTCTTTTGACCTTAGGTATTAGGGCTGGTGTAAAGTCGACCACAAAATCTGCCAAAATTTGAGACTTAATGGCAGTCCGAGTTTGATACTCAATATCGTACCCACTTATTTCTATGGCCCATTTCGCAAATCAGCCCGAGAGTTCGGGCTTATTCATAATGTTCCTCAATGGGTAAGTAGTTACGACACATATGGGGTGACATTAGAAGTACGAGTTTAGCTTCCTAGAGGCGCTTAGCAAAGCGAGCGCCAGCATTTCTAGGTGAGGTTACCTAGATTCGGCCTCACCTAAGTTCCCACGAACATAGTAAATTGGAAATTGCGTACATGTTCTTCCCGAACTAAGACTCCACTTACTGCTATCTCCGAGACCGCCAAGTACAAGTACAGTTGTTCGTCCGTCATCACTATGTGAAGCAGGGCCGGGCTCGATAAATACCTCTTGAGTTCCTCCAAAGCTTGCTGGTATTCCGGGGTCCACTAGAAGTTGTTCTTCTTCTTCAAGAGTGCGAAGAATCGGTGGCTCTTGTCGGACGACCTTGAAATAAATCGCCTCCGGGTGGCTATTCGGTCGGTTAGCCTTTGCACGGACTTTGCATTGTCCACGATCGTGATATCTTCGATGGCTTTGATTTTATCAGGATTGATTTCGATTCCCCAATTGGATACCATGAATCCAAGGAACTTACCCGACCCAATTCTAAATGCACATTTTTTCTGGGTTTAACTTCATATTGTACTACTTCAATATGCTGAAGATATGGTCCTCTGCTCGCAAGGACTTAACTAACATGTCGCACATGTAAACTTCCATTAATTTTTCTATTTGTTCCTCAAACATCCGATTTACTAGGCGTTGGTAAGTGGCAATGGTATTTTTTAATCCAAATGGCATTACGTTATAACAATATGTGTCTTATTTAGTGATGAAAGGAGTTTTTTCCTTATCACCTAGGTCCATCTGTATTTGGTTGTATCCGGAATAGGCATCGAGAAAACTGAGGATCTTGTGGTCGGCCGTGGCATCGATCATACCGTCAATCTTAGGCAAAGGAAAAGAGTCTTTGGGGCATGCTTTATTTAAATTTTTTTAGTCTATGCACATTTTTAGTTTATTTCCTTTTTTAGGGGCTACCACTACATTTGCTACCCAATCCGAGTATTTAACCTCCCAAATTGACCCTATTTTAAGAAGTTTAGATACCTCATACTTGATGAAAGTGTACTTGATCTCGGACTGGGGTCTCCTCTTCTGTTTAATCGGATGAAATTTCGGGTGCAGGCTTAGCTTGTGAGTGGTTATCTCCAGCGGGATTCCTGTCATATCAAGGTGGGACCAAGCTAAGCAATCTTCATTAGTTATAAGAAATCGAATAAGTTTTTCCCTAAGCTTGGAGCTTAAACCCGTGCCCAGGTATACCTTTCGATCGGGCAAGCTTACTCGCAACATGACTTGTTCCAGCTCCTTAACCATCGATTTAGTGGCGTCAGAATCATCGGGGTCTATAATAGATCTGGGAACCCTATAATCATCGTCCTCTGCTTCCTCTTGTTTTTCTGAATATGCCGAAGATGGTATCAATGATTGCTATTCGGCCCCGCTTTTACCATATTGTTTGGGCCCTTCAATGTCAAAAATGTAAATGCCGGTATTACCTCCACGACCGTGAACATTTTCCTTCACAGCCGACTATACTCTGTTGACTGTTCTGACCCTGTCGGGTGTTGGAAATTTCAGTGCATATTACAGCGTTGAAGGCACCGCTCTCATGTTGTAGATCCATGGCCTTCCGAAAAAGCGTTATATCTCATTTCTCCTTCGATTACAAAAAACTTAGTTTCCTGTATGGTCCCGGCAGTGTTTACGGGTAATATTATCTCCACCTTAGTGGTTTCACATGCCATGTTGAATCCATTTAGAACTCGGACTCCAGGCATGATTTGGTCTTGTAGACCGAGCTGCTCCACGACCCTCGATAGAATGATGTTGGCCGAGCTACTTAGATCAATTAACACACGTTTAACTCGAATTTTATGTACGAGTACAGATATTACCAGTGCATCATTGTGGGGCTGTACAATCCCTTCCACGTCCTCTTCGTTCAAAGATAAAGTTCCTTCCGGTATGTAATCTCGAGTTCGTTTCTCCCTAATGATGGATACTTTGGTGCGTTTCAACATCGGCCCCTGAGGGGTATCGACCCCACCAATGATCATGTTAATGACGTGTTGAGGTTCTTCTTGTTCTGTTTGTTTGTTAGAATCCCTGTTCCTGAAATGATTCTTGGCTCGATCGCTCAAGAATTCTTGAAAATGCCCGTTATTGGATAGTCGGGCTACTTCCTCTCTTAGTTGTCGACAATCTTCCGTTCTGTGACCGTGAGTGCCATTATATTTGAGCTTGCAACATTTCGAAGATCATCCGCAGATTGACCCCGTCCCCTGCATTATTTTGAGTATTATGTGCAATCGACCGAGCTCCACCAAGGATGCTATTCTCGAGGTCGTTTGAAAAATTTGCGTGGATAGCCACATGTGAATTAGCATCAATCGGATCAGTGATCGGAATTCCAGCAGGATCAGCAGGCGGTATTTCGTTACCGGGCGTTATGCTGCTATTTTCATCTTGGTGACCGGACTCGTTGTCAACATGTAGAGGTGTTGATTGAGAGTTTGACATTTTTGCATTTTAGCCTGGAATCAAAGACACTTCAAAGAGCAAGCGTGAAGCAGTATGGGTTATGGAGATTTGTATCAAATAACCACTATTATTCTTAGCCCCACGGTGGGCGCCACACTGTCTACCTCCAAAATCGGATAACAATTGAATTTATACGCGGTTTTAAGGGTACGTAATCTAACTTGCTACAAAATGAGAAATCGGATTCAAATTGAAATAAATGATAAAAAAAGTAAATGCAAACCATGCAGGTTAAGCAATCTTGGCCTTGAAGGTTGGTCACCCTCGAGTCAAAGATGCTGCAATTGGTGCCGTAATGGAGAGATGAGATAATAATGACTAGAAATAACAGTTTATTGCTTTGGGATGCCTGTTACAATGTGCTTTACAAATAATCAGACCACCCTTTATAAAGTAGAGGAGTCTTACTTTAGGTACAATTCTGTATAAGGTAAAAAATCTCATGATTTGCTAATTAATCGGTTTTATTAATACGTGCCGAGATTCCTGACGTGATATCTGACCGGTCACAGATATTTCGGCCTTCCGTTATTTTATAATGCTTTCTCGAGCTAATTTGGAATCGGGGTTAGTTCCGAGTTACAGACTCGATAAGCTTGAAGGCGCATGTTCCATCCTCGTGCTTTGGTTCGATGGAATCCAGGATCGATCTTCAATCCATTATGTTTCATTTCCTTTCTGTCATGGAATAAGCAAACTCGATTTCTACTATATACATTACTATTTAGCATAACTGGTACGAACGTATAATAAATTGTCTTAAGACCGAATGACATAGATGTGTCTGCCACTGCTATTTGATCGGCTTTCAAATCTACACACCAAGAATAGTGAAACTTATCTAAATAAGAATTCGACCTTAATAGCATTCACTTGACCAGAAGATGACTACGTAGTAAAGGATCAAGTGGGGTCAATCATATCGCATATGGTCCCTTTTGGACTTTGTTAAACATATTAAAATAATAGAGTTTGATTAAATTGGAAACTAGCGGAAGACTAAGGAACAAAAGAATGTCTCCTCATATTTTGCTTGATTATTACTCAATGCCTCACTTCTTCACTAGAGGATTCTTTACACAATCCACGAGGTGGCGTATTTGGTATCTTTTTTTTTCTTTTTAAATCAAATGGTTTAATTTTATGTATTAATAATGTAAAAACTATATACACAATCAGATTTTCTGTTAGGCATAAATTATTTTGTACGCCATTAATAACTACGAGCAAGTGCTCACAAAAAGTGAGATTAATTACCAAGAAAACAAAAGGATGGATAAGTTGTAATAACATGTTAAAATTATATTAATACTTTAAAACTTCTTTACACTGCAGTGTATATTATTATTATTATTATTATTATTGTTATTATTATTAGTATTATTATTTAATTTCAGTGTTTTTTTTACAAACTTGGAAGGAGAAACCGTCCTACGCTTAAGGCTGCGATACAGAAGCCAAATACGTTAAGCAACCATCTATATTTATATCCCTCTCTCTCTCAAATTCCATTTATGGTTCGTTACGCTAAATTCTCACGAAACCCAAATCAACTAATCCTTTGTTTTTTTTATTCTGCAAATATTTTACGTGAAAAACAATACGTCCATGAGAATGAGGGAAATCTACGTTTGCTTGAATGCTGATTGGAATGCCTTCGCTTTAACTGATTCATTAGTATTCCTTTTCAAAAGAACTCATAAAATACTAACTCCTACTTATGTACTTTATTTGTCCCTTAAATTTTGATATACTCATTACCCCCCCCCCCCCCCCACC
>MCJB01011108.1:194637-217424 GCA_002018475.1 Nicotiana obtusifolia | reverse complement strand
CCCCCCCCCCCCCACAACCCCCCCAACTTTATTTTTTGCTTTTATTCTGCCTTAATTGCTTAATTAGTGACAAGTCTTCTTAGAGTACATGAAATTGGCAAAAATTAATTGATGCCTTTTGATTTTCAAAAGTCAAAATATCGTTGACCAATTATTTTTATTTAAGTGATAGATAAAAAGGATATTTTACTAAATTATTGGTATTAACAATATTTTGAAAATCTTAAATTGACTAATAGTACTCCAGTTAGTTTTTAAAAAAGGCTACTTAATGGTTAGTTAAAATTGTAAAAAAAATATTTTTTTTCTTAATTTGCTAAAGTGGATGAATAAAAATATATTTATTTTTATATATTGAACAAGTTAAAGCGAACAGCTGGAGCATAATAACAAAGTGCAAATCAAGAGATATGTTGGAGAACATGAAATAAAAGTCGGGAATGCTAAGAAAATGGGACAGTAGTAAGTGTGGGTAAGATTGAATTAATACAAAAAAAAAAAAAAAGAAAAAAAAAAAGAAAAAAAATAAAAAAATATTTAGCTGACTTGAGAGTAAGACTTAACTATCGTGATCTTTTGTTGAGAGTTAGTGACCGACCATACATAATGACAGAGATGATTGTGATAAAAAAATTCAGTCATTAATATTTAATTTCACAGAAGGTGGTACTCTTCATCCCCAAATATGGAGCGGGTGTTTGAATAGGGCATCACATACTTCAGCAAAATATGTGTTTGGAAATATTTATTCTTCTAGACTAGCAAGCTTCTAAAAAGAAGGATTCACATGTAATATTTGACTATAATTCTATATTGTTAAAACATTACTTACCTTACATTTTGGTATTTATGGATAAATTATGCGACGTTTGAGCTTAAGTAAATTTTTTTGCATATGTAGGACTATTGAAATGTGAAAAGAAATGAAGGTTGCACAAAGAATTGAAAAAGAAACAAGAAAAGAGCAAAAAAGGAAGAAAAATCGAAGCAAGTCCAAAGCACCTCGCGCCCAGGCTCGCGTTGCCTAGCTCCTAGCATGGCCGGCCTCACGCCTGGCTATGTCTCACGAGGTCCACGGCCTCGCCCCAGATCTAGCCTCGCGAATTTAGGCACCTGATTCCCCCTCCCCCCAGTCAGAGAATAAATTATTTCTTTTTAAGATTTAGACTTGTAGACTTCGACCCTAACCTATAAATACTTCCTAAATGTGTTTAGTGAAGGGTTGGACATATTTTAAAGGAGAATTTCGATCAAGGGAGAGTACCAGCCGCCATGGAAGCCGGAGTTCATTATTTCATCTTTCTTCCGCCAAACATAGTAATTTTTATGTTTCTTTGGATGATTTATCGTTTGGCTACCATGTCTATGTGGAGCAGAATTGCACGTTCTGGGGTTGTGGTTCTTTCATGACTATTGTTATTTGGATATTGATTTTTGTTTCTTTATTTATCATATTTATTATTTATTCAATCCCACACTTAATAATTTGATTGGCTGATCACTAATGGAATACTATCTACGAATCTTAAATTGAACTCGAAAGTTAGAATTTTAGATTGCACATAGGATTAAGTAGAGAAAGATCTTGAACCTGAGTATCGGAGAATGGATTCGCGGTTAGGATAAACACATGCTAGTTGCCTTGCTTGGTAATTATAGGGGGATTATGAATGCATTCCTACTGATTCTAACTCTATAGATTATAGGCGTTAGGTTGGCTTGAATAGGTAAGTAAGAACTCGATAGATTCTTATGAGCAATATTAACCCCGTCAAGCAATAAATCATATAAATTAATTAGTCAATTCAAGTGAAAAATACAATAGGATTGTTAGATAGTCCGTAACCCTATATTATTTTCATCCCATTGATAACATAAACGTCTATTTTGCCTTTGTTTAAAGTTAAGTATTTATTTTCTTTTTAGTATAACTAGTGAGGGGTACCCGCACAAGAGATCATATCAGGGGAAAGTATGAGTACCTCTTGAGCTGCTATTGCTTCTGCCTTTTCCGTTCAGCGAGTTTCTTGCACACCCCTGTTATTTTTATTTTATTTGTGCATTGGGGACACTGCACTCTATTAAGTGTAGGTGGTAGAATTCCTTTAGATAGTTGATAGAATATGTTAGTAAGAATGCTAACTTCTTACTTTTAATTTTTAGCTTCTTATTTTTATTTGTTTAGTTAGTACAATTAGTAATAGTAGTTTTAGTAGCTTGAATTAAAAAAAAATTATGGAAAATCATAGAAAATTAGAAAATATTAGACTTTTCCCGATGATGTGTAACGACCCAACCAGTTGTTTTGAGAATTAGCATTACGTTCGATGGCTTAAGGTATCGAGCAGCTTCGTATTGTATATCATAACTTGCGTGTATGGCCGGGTTTGATTTTTGGATGATTCGGAATCGATTTGAAAAAACAATCATTTTTTAGAAGCTTAAGTGGCAAGAATTAATTGGAGTTAGACTTTTATGTAGACAACTCCGGAATGGTATTTAGTTGATTCTAACAGCTTCGTATGATGATTTAGGACTTAGGCGTATGTCCGAATTTGGTTTTGGAGGTCCGTAGGTTGATTTGATGCATTTTGGCGAAGGTTGGAAATATAAAAGTTTGATTGGGAGTTGACTTTATTGATATCTGTTTCGGATTGCAATTCCGGGAGTTCGCATAGCTCTGTTGTTTCATTTGGGACTTGCATGCAAAATTTGAGGTTATTCCGGGTTGATTTGACATGATGCAGCGCGAGTTGTAGTAGTTGAAAGTTCATAAGTCCATTAAGTTCGACTTGAGGTGCGATGCATAGTTTTAATGTTGTTTGATGTGATTAGAGGCCTTGAGTAGGTCCGTGTTATATTATAAGATTGGTTGGTAGGATTGGACGGGGCCTCAGGGGCCCCTGGTGTGTTTTGGAAGGGTTTCAGATCATTTGGGTCATATTTGTTGAAGCTGGTTTGGGCAGGGTTCTGGTGTGGTCGCACCTGCGGACCTCTAGGCGCAGGTGCGGTGAGCGCATGTGCGAGTGGTAATGTGGAAGTACAGTTTGTGAGCTGGGCTGAAGTATTCACAGATGCAGCGTCATCGTCGCAAAAGCGGCCGCACAGGTGCACTTTTTTGTTCGTAGAAGCGACACCGCATATGCGATGTCTTGGATGCAGGGGCGGTAGTGTGGAATTTTAGTTGTTTGCGCATCTGCGATGAATATTCCACAGATGCGGCTTCGCATATGCGACTGTGACTCCGCAAAAGCAAGAGTGCAGGCAGAACATGTTATATATCGAGCGTTTGATATTTTTATCACTTTTTGAGTTAGAGATCTCGGTTTTGGGCGATTTTGGAGGGGTTCTTCACGTGTTGGATTGGGGTAAGTGTTCTTGACCCGAATTTGATTATATTTCATGATTCTATCCTTGTTTTTATCATTAAATTAGTGATTTGAAACGGAGAATGTGAGAATTTTGTAAAAACTTTCAAAAATGTAAAATGAGGATTTGAAGGGCGATTTGATGTCGGAATTGGATAATTTTGGTATGGCTGGACTCGTATCGAAATGGGTGTTCAGATTTTGTGAATTTTGTAGGGTTTCGAGGTGCGGGCTCCGGGTCGACTTTTTAATTTTCATTAAAGATGAAAGCTTAATTATCCGGAATTATTTTTTATGATTTTATTTATGATATTAAGTTATTTTGGCTAGATTTGATCCGTCCGGAGATTGTCTCACACGAGAAGGTCATTTTAGAGTATTGATTTGGCTTCTTTGAGGTAAGTATCTTGCCTAACTTTTTGTGGAGAAACTACACCTTAGGATTTGAGTTGTTTGTGCTATTGTGTAATGTAAAAGCCGTGTATGCGAAGTGACGAGTGCGTACTCGGGCTTATATGTGGAAATTGACCGGTTTAGACTCTTAGGCTTCTTTCATAAATCGTTTTGGAAATGTTAGAACTTGTTATATCTTTTATTTGTCATGTTTATTTTCACATGCGTATTTCGGACTTATTGTTACATGTCACAACCTTTACTTGTCAAGTTTACTCCCATATGCTTTGTTTGAAGTTATTACATTTTATTATTACGTGACTTCCTTTATTGTTGGACTACTCTTAGTTGAAATTTTTGTTACATGATATCCTTTTGCTGCCTGGTTATTCTCATGCATTTAGACGTAGTTGCTAGTTCGCGCCATCTCTTTCATTGTTAGCCTATTTCAGACACTAGAATCCGAGTTTGTCATTTCATGGAAATACCTTCATTATCGAGTTTATCCCTATGTAATTAATTGAAGTTGAAGTTGTTGAAAGTCATTCATCTATTTGAATTGAAGTTGTGTTTAAAAAGGGTGTTGTTCATTGTTGAGTTGTTTTTCGGTTCATTTTGTTGTTATTGAGATTCTACACATATTTTGTTGAGCCGAGGGCATTGTTGTGGAAATATTGATATTGTTGGTTCTCTTGGAAATGTCGTGACAAATAGGCATGTGAGGTACGAGTTGATATGTCGTGTTTTTGAGATGTTAGCACATGTGAATAGTTGTGTAGATTGGTTGTTGTTATGCAGCATACGGGTGGCATCTAACTATTGTTGTTATGTGGGGCATAAGGGTGGCATCTCACTGTTGTTGATTATGCGGAGTGATATAGGTGGCTATTGAGTTATTGTCCGGGCGGAGCGATGAGGATGGCTATTATGCGGAGTGATACGCGTGGCTATCATAGTGATACAAGTGGCCAATGATATTGTTAGGGCGGAGTGATAGGGGTGACTATCAGAGAGATAAGGGTGGCAAACGTCAGGGATGATGTGTGATGGCCTGGTGGCATTATATTGACGATATTCGCGTGTTAGTGTGACTTTACTTGTGTATGTTATACACCTTACGTGACTTGTTGTGTTGCTTTTAATGAGCTACTCGACATCTTTGATATTACTTGTTGACTTAGGCGGTAATAGTGTACTAGCACAAGCATACACCATAGCATGCAACTTATACTAGTTCCGGAGTATGAAACTTAACATTTATCGGTCATGCCCATGTGTTCTTGTATTATCTGCTTTCATGTCGATATCGAGCTTGTGATCATGGCAGGCAGATTAAGATATTGACACGTGGGATTTCAGTGTGGTCGTGATTAGAAATGTTGGCGCAAGGTGCCATGAGCATATGATTTGTGGGTTGAGACACGTGACTTGTGATTATGAGGTAAGGTATCTCGGAGTAATTTTGTTGCGAAACCTGTGTCAGAACGGATTGATTAATTGGTTGTTATTTGTCTTCCCTATTTAGTTTCGGTGATACTTTCACGGTGTTCTTGTCACTTTATTGTTTATATCACATGTTGATTCTTGTTTCCATTTAATGATTCATGCTTTCATTATTAGCTTTATACTTCTATACTGCACAAGTTATTTTAACTAGTAGGTGCCTTGACTTGTACCTCGTCACTACTCCACCGAGGTTAGTCTTGATACTTATTGGTTACCGATCGTGGTGTACTCATGCTATACTTCTGCACATTTTTGTGCAGATGCATGCATTTGGAGATATCAAACTCGGGCGGAGTTCGCTTATTGACCGTGAGGATTCATGGTAGAGCTGCTTGGTCGTCGCAGTACCTCGGAGTCCTTCCCTTTCAAGGTACTGTTAGCTTGTTATTTCAAGGTATAGAGTTCGTGACTCTGTATTACCTAGTCTTACGAGGTTGTTATGACTATTGACGTGTAAACTTATTTCACTTTTGTTTGGTATTCATATTAAATTTTGTTTTAAATTATCATTGTTAAACTAGCTTAACTGTTGAAAGTAATCGGCTTACCTAGTCTTAGAGACAAGGTACTATCACAACGCCTGTGGTGGGATTTTGGGTCGCGACAAGTTGGTATCAGAGTTCATTTTGAGAATTAGCATTTCGTTCGATGGCATAAGGTCTCGAGCAGCTTTGTATTATGTGTCATGACTTTCGTGTGTGACCGAGTTCTATTTTCGAATGATTCGGAATTGATTTGGAAGAGCAATCCTTGTTTTAGAAGCTCAAGTGGCAAGAGTTGACCGGAGTTTGACTTTTATGTAGACAACTCCAGAATGGTGTTTTGATGATTCCAATAGCTTCATATAGTGATTTTAAACTTAGACGTATGTCCGAATTTGGATTTGGAGACCCGTTGGTTGATTTGATGCATTTTGGAAAAAGTTGAAAAGTTGAAGGTTTGGAAGGTTGAGAGGTTTGATCGGGAGTTGGTTTTATTGATATTGGGTTCGGATTGCGATATTGGAAGTTGGAATAGCTCCGTTATGTCATTTTGGACTTGCATGCAAAATTTGAGGTATTCCGGGTTGATTTGATATCATTTGGTGCGAGTTGTAGAAGTTAAAAGTTCAGAAGTTCATTAAGTTCGATTTGAGATGCGATGCGTAGTTTTGATGTTAATTGATGTGATTTGAGGCCTCAAGTAGGTCTTCGTTTATGTTATGGAATTGGTTGGTAGGATTGGATAGGGCTCCGGAGGCCCCAGATGTGTTTCGGACGGGTTTCAGATCATTTGGATCATGTTGGCTGAAGCTGGTTTGGGCAGGGATCAGGTATGGTCGCACCTGCGGACCTCTAGGCGCAGGTGTGGTGACCGCAAGTGTGAGTGGTAATGAGTAGGTGCGGCTTGTGAGCTGGGTTGAAGTATACGTAGATGCGGCGTCGTTTTCGCAAAAGCGGCCGCGCATGTGCGCTTCATTGTTCACAGAAGCGACATCGCAGATGCTGTCTCTTAGACGCGGGTGCGGTCATTTGGGATTTTAGTTGTTCGTGCATCTGCGATGAATATTCCGGATGTGGCTTCGCATATGCGACTGTGAGTCGGTAAAAGCGAAAGTGCTAGGCAGAACATGTTATATATCGAGGGTTTGATGTTTTTATCACTTTTTGAGTTAGAGACCTCGGTTTTGGGCGATTTTGGAAGGGTTTCACGTGTTGGATTAGGTAAGTGTTCTTGACCCGGATATGATTATATTTTATGAATCCATCCTAGTTTTTATCATTAAATTAGTCATTTGAATTGTAGAAAATGAGAATTTTCGTAAAAACTTTCAAAAATGTATAATGAGGAATTGACAGCTGATTTGATGTCAGAATTAGATAACTTTGGTATGGTTAGACTTGTATCGGAATGGGTGTTCAGATTTTGTGAATTTTGTCAGGTTCTGAGGTGTAAGCCCTTGGTTGACTTTTTTGGTTGACTTTTTTGTTTTCATTAAAGATCGAAACTTTATTATCCTAAATTGTTTTCTATGGTTTTTATTTATGATATTAAATTATTTTGGCTAGATTTGAGCCGTCCGGAGATTGTTTCACATGAGAAAGTCATTTTAGAGTATTGATTTGGCTTCATTGAGGTAATTATCTTGCCTAACTTCGTGTAGGGGAACTACCCCTCAGGATTTGAGTTGTTTGTGCTATTGTGTTATGTCAAAGCTGTGCACGCGAGGTGACGAGTGCGTACTCGCGCTTATATGTGGTTATTGACCAGTTTAGACTCTTAGGCTTGTTTCATAAATTTATTTGGAATGGTTAGCACATGTTATATCTTTTATTTTTCATATTTACTTTCACATGCTTGTTTCTGAGTTATTGTTACATGTCACATCCTTTACTTTTTACTTCAATATTTTTTTAATTTGAAGTTGTTACCTCTTTTTTACGTGACTTTCTTTATTGTACTCTTAATTAAAATTGTTGTTACATGATATCATTTTGTTACCGTGTTAGTGTCATCATTTAGACGTAGTTGCTATTTTGTTACCGGGTTATTCTCATCATTTAGATGTAGTTGCTAGTTTGTACCATCTCTTTCATTGTTAGCCTATTTCATACACTAGAATCCGAAGTTTGCCATTTCATGAAATATTTTCATTATCGAGTTTATCCCTAAGAAATTAAAGTTGAAGTTGTTGAAAGTCATTAATCTATTTGAATTGAAGTTGCGTTTAAAAGGGTGTTGTTCATTGCTGAGTTACTTTCCTATTGATTTTGTTGTTATTGAGATTCTTTACAAATTGTGTTGAGCCATGGGCTATTTCTTATGGAAATATTGATATTGTTGGTTCTCTTCAAAAGGTTGTGGCCAATGGGCATGCGTGGTATGAGTAGATATGTTGTGTTGTGAAGATGTTAGCACATGTGACTTATTTTGTAGATTGGTTGTTGTTATCCGGAGCATAAGGGTAACATCTCATTGTTGTTGTTATGCGGGGCATAAGGGTGTCATCTCACTTTTGTTGATTATGCAGAGTGATACGAGTGGCTATTGTGTTATTGTCTGGGCGGAGCGATAAGGGTAGCTATTATACAGAGTGATACGAGTGGCTAACAGAAGATAAGGGTGGAAAATGTCAGGGATGATGTGTGATGGCCAGGGGCATTATGTTGACGATATTCGTGTGTTAGTGTGATTCTACTTGTATATGCCATACACCTTACTTGACTTCTTGTGTTGCTTTCAATGAGCTACTTAATGTCTTTGATATTACTTGTTGAATTGGGCAGTAATAGTATACTCGTACATGCATACACCATCGCATGCCACTTATACTAGTTCCGGAGTACGAAACTTAGCATTTATCGATTATTCCCATGTGTTCTTGTATTATCTGATTTCATGTTGATATTGAGCCTATGACCATGCCAGAAAAATTCTGATATTGAGCATGTGACCATGCCGGACGGATTGTGACAGTGAGCCTGTGATCACGCCAGGCGGATTATGATTGTGAGCCTGTGATCATGCCCAAGGGATTGAGATATTGGCACGTGAGTTGTCCGTGCGGTGGTGATGAGAAATCTGGGCACATGGTGCCGTGAGCATATGGTTTGTTGGTTGAGACCCGTGACTTGTGATTATGAGATGAGGTATCTTGGAGTAATTTTGTTGCAAATCATGTGTCAGAATGGCTTGATTAATTGGTTGTTATTTGTCTTCCCTGTTTGGTTTCTGTGGTACTTTCACGGTGTTTCTGTTACTTTAATGTTTATATCACATGTTGATTCTTGTTGCCATTTATTGATTCATGCTTTCATTATTAGCTTTATACTTCTATACTGCACATATTATTTTGACTCGTAGGTGTCTTGACATGTACCTCTTTACTACTCCACCGAGGTTAGTCTTGATACTTATCGGGTACCGACCGTGGTGTACTCATACTATACTTTTGCATATTTTTGTGCATATCCATGTATTTTGAGATATCAGACTCGAACAGAGTTCGCTTATTGATCACGAAGATTCAAGGTATATCTTCTTGGTCGTTGCAGTCCCTCTGAGTCCCTTCCCTTTATTGGACTGTCAACTTGTTATTTGAACGGTATTGTATTTCGATCTTTGAGATCTCTCCATGTATTCGGCTAGAGTTTGTGACTCTGTATTACCTAGTCTTGGGAGGTTGTTGTGATTATTGCCGCGTAGGCTTATTTCACTTTTGTTTCGGTATTCATATTAAACTCTATTTTAAATTATCATTGTTGAACTGGCTTAACTGTTGTAAGTAATCGGCTTACCTTGTCTTAGAGACTAGGTGCCATCATGATGCCTGTGGTTGAATTTTGGGTTGTGACATGATGGATCTCCTACATAGTTTTTTTGAGGGATTAAAGTCTGAAGAAAAATATAAAATTAAAATATATAAAAAAATACAAAATATGTCTTTTAGTTTTTTTGGGTAGTAATAATCCCCCTGATTTTTGTTTGTGCCTCGGTTCTTTTCCATAGGATGTAGCTTGAACTAGTAGATTTTTTCTTCTTTTTTTTTTTAGAATAGATTAGTATGTGAGAAATAAAAGGAGGAAGGGTGGTGAGATTCGTAGGTGTCTTTGATTTGTTTGATTGTAGCATATTTAGGCTTTGTCATGTGTAGATCTTTCCTATATTTTGAAATTGCTTATGATGCATTGATAAAACGGGTAGCATGTTTTATGACGCCAATGTCTCATTTTCTACACTTGTGTTCACTTTGTGCTTTATGCTTAATATTTCTTGGCTTTGTGGATACTTGCTTTGATTTGAATGTCGGAATGGGAACGTCCTTAGTGAGTCATGTGCCATGTGTGGTGAGATTGTTGTATAGTCATTGCTTTGCATTTGAGTCTAGAACTTGCCCAGCATGTGAGTTGAAGTGAAATTTTATGTGTTGCTCGATTTGACAAATAATTTTTGGCTTTCTTTAATCTCGTTGAGCTTAATGATTATTGCAAATTTAACCCTTTTGAGCATACACACTTTTATTTGGGACCTACATTATAAGCCTATATCCTTTTGTTCTTAGTTGATATTGTTTTGATCCTTTTACCTCTTAAAGCACTTAACTTGTAAAATGGAACTAGAAAAAAGTAAGGAGGGAACTTGAGTGGCTTTTGAATGGATCCAATGAAAGGGAGAAGGTGCATTAGTATCGTAAGAAAAAATACCACTAGCGGAGAGTACAAAACACAAGAAAAATGTGAGGGAAAAAAATGAAAGAAGAAAAATAGAAGAAAGAAAAATATAGCAAAAGAAATAATGAGATGTTGTTCTTGCTAGTGAGTGTGAATTAAAGTAGTGCTTAAAGAAAGGGGAACCTTTTTGGGGATGATCTGTTTTGTGAAATTGAAGTGGGGTTGAAGGAAGAGGTGATAATGTAATGTGCTAAAGTGCTTAGGAGGGTCAGTCATTATTCCTATATATACCTTATCTGTCCCTTAGGCCACATTACAAACATGAAAAAGTCTTAATAAATTTTAGATTGAGTTAGCCTTCATTAGTAGAAGTTTACATCATAGACAAGCCTATGGTACCTTTTGAATTCATGTTACTTCTTTGTGAGAGTGAGATACTTCTTTAATATATATGTGAGTCCTTAAACTATATTTGACCATGAGATTCGAATGTGTGGATTCTACTTACTCTCTTTGATTTTGTTGTGAGGGCACATAATTTCAGGAGGGATAGGTAACATTATTAGACTTCTCTACAATATTGAGTGTCTAAACCATGAGTGCATTGTGATATTAAATCAGGTTGTGAGACTAAGATTGTTATGAGCACGCTATCTTTGTTTTGAATAATTATAAATTATGGCATAAGTTAAGGGAAGTGTGTGCTGGATGCGTATGTTCTAGCTTAATTGTTGCTATCAACCCATAGTCATAGGTGTAGTGTGCTTACTGTTGAGTTGTAAAGTTCTCAAAGATAGTGTAAATCGTTGATTGACTCGAGAATGAGCAACATATAAGCGTGGGGTATTGATGTTTGGCTACAATTCTAATTGTTAGTGCATTAGTTATCTTATATTGCGGTGTTTAATGATAAATTTTGTGATGTTTGCGCTTAACCAAATTATTTTTATGTGTATGACTATGAGAATGCGAAAACGAATGAAGGTTGCACAAAGGGATGTCGAAGACACAAGAAAAGAGGAAAATTGGAGCAAGACTAGAGCACCTCACGCTCTAGCTCACTTTGCATGGCTCCTAGCATGGTCAGCCTCGCGCATGGCTGTTCCTCGCCCCAGTCCTAGCCTCACGAGTTAAGGTGCCTGCTCCCACCCCCCCCTGAGACTATGACCCTAACCTATAAATACTTCATAAATGTGTTTAGTGAAGGGGTGGACATATTTTGAAGGAGAATTTTGACCAAGTGAGAGCACGAGCCGGAGGCCAAATTGTTTCATCTTTCATTCGCCAAACTTAGTATTTTTTGTATTTCTTTGGATAATTTATCAATTGGCTACTATCCTTGTGTGGAGCTAAATTTTACGTTCTAGGGTTGTGGTTCTTTCATGACTATTGTTATTTGGATATTGACTCTAGTTTCTTTATTTATCGTATTTGTTTATTTATTCAATCCTGAGCTTAATTATTTAATTTCCTAATCACCACTTGAATACTATCTGCAAATCTAGATTTGAACTTGAAAAAGTGGAAATTCTATATTGCACATAAGATTGAGTAGAGCAAGTTCTTGAACCTGGGCATCGGGAAATGAATTCACGGTTAGGATAAACATATGCTAATTGTATTGCTTGGTTATTATACAGGAATTACAAATTCATTCTTGTTGATTCTAACTCTATAGACATATAGGCATTAAGTTAGCTTGAATAAGCGAGTAAGAACTTGAGAAAATCTGATGAGCAATATTAACCCCGTCAACTAATAAACCGGATACATTAATTAGTCCATGCAAGTGAAAAATAAAATAGGATTGTTAGATAATCCATAACCCTAGATCGTTTTCATCACATTGATAACCTAAAAGTTTGTTCTTCCTTTGTTTAGAGTTCACTATTTATTTTTCTTCACTGTAGAGAGTTTAGATTCAAACACTTATAGGTTTAGCCCTTGTTTAAATAGTTAGGATAGTGTAATGTAGTTAATAGTTGATAACAAGTCCTTGTGGGTTCGACATATGACTTCTAGTCACTTTATTACTTGACAATTGCGTATACTTGCGTGTGCGTTTGGCTGCAACAATATGACATATTAAGAGAAATGAATTATAGAGAAAAGTGAACATTTTTATAAGGCACAACACAAGTTCACATGTGCAACGACCCGACCTACCTTTTTGAGCATTCGCATTTCCGTTTGGTGGACTGAGGTCATGAGTAGCTTCATATGCTGTATTATGACTTGCTTGTATGGTCGGTGTTGGTTTTTGAATGGTTCAGGATTGATTTTGGTGGAATGATTCTCATTTTAGAAGCTTTAAGTTGGAAGAATTGACCAAGTTTGACATTTATGTAATTGACCTTGCATCGGAGTTTCGGTTGTTCCGTTAGGTTCGGATGGTAATTTTGGACCTGGGTGTATGCCCGGATTTGCATTTGAATATTTCTAGAACGTTTTGACTGGATTTTGTGAAAGTCAACAATTTAAAGGTTTGAAAATTTTATAGGTTTAACCGAGAGTTGATTTTGATATTATCGGGTTCGAATTATTGTTCTGAGAGATATAATAGGTTATTTATGCCATTTGGAACTTGTGTAAAAACTTTGAGGTGATTATGAATTGTTTAGACGTGTTCGGCGTAGGTTTAGAATTTCAAATTTTGAAATAGTTCATTAAGCTTGAATTGAGGTGCGATTCCTGGTTTTGATATTATTTTATATGATTTGAACCCTTGAGTAGGTCCGTTGTATATTTTGGGATTGTTGGTATGTGCAGACGGGGTTCTGAGCGGCTCGGGGGCGTTTCGGGGTGGTTTCGGACCACTTCTCCCTTGACTTTGGTTGTTGGTTTTTCTCTATTTTGATGGTCCTGTGAGCCTTCTTCGGGGTCGTGTGAGGAAGAACGCAATTGCGATCGCGGTGAGTATGTGGGAGCTGTATATTTTTTCCTCAATGCGTTCGCGACTGGAGGGCTACGTTTGTGAAGTTTGAGTGGGTTGACCATTGCGTTCCCAGATGTGGGTCGCGATCGGTTTAGAGTGCAAGCTGGGGTATTTTGTCTCTGCGTTCGTGGAGGTTTGGTTTCTTTGTTCATCGCGTACACGGTGGCACTGGCGCATATATGAAGTTGAATTTGGCAATGTTCTTCTTAGTGCATCACGATCGCGAAGTGTGTCCAGTGATCGCGAAGGGTACACGTGAAGCAGCAATGTAAGAAAATATTTTCGGACATTGAGCTCATTTTTATCATATTTTGAGTTTGGGAGCTCGGATTTTGCGCGATTTTAGAAGGGATTTTCACTACTTGGATTGGGGTAAGTGTTCTTGACTCGTTTTCAATTATTATTCAAGATTTCATCTTTGATTTTGGTAATTAATTGGTGAATCCAAAAGAGAAATTGGAGTTTTTTGTCAAAACTTTTCTAAAGTGAATAATTGGGATTTAAACATTGATTTGGAGTCGGATTTTGATGAAACTTGCATGGTTGGACTTGTATTCAAATATAGGTTGTAGGAATTTTTGTGAGTTTTCTCGAGTTACGGGAGGCGGACCCGGGTTGACGTTTTGGTTGACTTTGAGTATTTGATTAAAGATTCAATATTTATCGTTTGGGTTCGATTCTTATGGCATTATTTGATGTTTTTGAGTTGCTTTTGAGTAGTTTGAGCCGTTCGAAGGTCAATTCATGCGGATGATGCTTCTACAATATCGATTTGGCTTGTTTGAGGTAAGTGTCTTGACTAGCTTTAGTTTTTTCCTACTATTTGATTTTATTTGCTACATGCGGGGTGATGTATATATGAGGTGATGTGCGTATATATATGTGCCATGGGTATTCATGATTTGGGAGATTGTAGCTTTTTCTATGCCTTGCTTGATTGTGTTTTTCTTGATTGAATGCATTATTAAATTAGTCGACTTCATGAGAATTATAAACCATGCTAGAGGAATGTTAAGGCTATTGAAAAAAATACCTTATGTTGAACATGGTGAGCAAAACTTGAGACTTATGCTATCTTTGCCTTGGGGATAGATACACGTAGGCTGGAGAACAGTTTACTAAATATGTCTGAGTTATTTTCATCATCCTCTTCCCTTGAAAATATGAATATGTCCCCTACTCTATATATAACCTTATCCAAAAAATATGATTACATCTCTGAAGTAGCTATCCTACCCGACAAATAGAAAGTAACCTCCACTGAACTACCCCTTATAAATCCTTAGTCAGCCTTTGCAAAAAAATCATTTGCACCATGGTCCCAAATTAGTTCCTTAGTTCAACACAGACCAAAAGGAGTCAAAGAATATGTTGCTGCCTCAAAACTTGACTAGCATCCTATTCTTGCCACTTGAGAGCAACAATTTATCACCCTTCAAATCCCAGATGATTTTCCCAAACAATGGAGAAATCACGGTTTTACCCATATCCATTTTGGTATTTTTCGAATCGCTTTAACATATCATGGAAAAAAAGTCCAACCTGTTGTTGCTCGACTTTCTCTTCTAGATACAAGATACTATGAACACCAACATGCCTATTTGGGTACTAAAGAAATTACCTTGAATGCTGGGACTGTCTTCATAACTTTCTTTCCAAATTTCAACATGTCCCTTCATGACCCATACCTAACCGAAGCATTAAAAATCCAAGTCCAAATCCTGGGAGCCCCACAAGCCAAAGATGCTATCCAAGCCACTCTTCATCACCAAATGGCGTGGTAAGTCCAAAATCATGCCATGGATCACTGTCTTCCCGGAGGAGAAAATGCTTTATTCTTGAATATTGATACTACCAAAGGAAACACCTTGTGCACCCAAATACCCAGACAAATTCACAGAGATGAGCTCGTCAAAATCCTTCCTGATTCCTGAATCGCAAATCATGACAAGTTAAGAGAACCAGAGGAATCTCTGCAATCTGATGAACCATATTTTACCAAAAGAAATGACAAAATAGTTTCCATAAGCTTTGACCATTCCCATCTGAAAAAACCACAATAAAACCATCATTTCCTGCCAAATGATCCAACCTAAAGACACAGACTTTGACACTGAAAGTGAACCCTTCTGGAATATACAAACTATCATGGAAGAACATGACTGGTGTAAACATTTCGACAAAGAGGGAAGACGTGTTTGGTGGTTCATATGCCCCTTTACGAGACACTGCCCTTGGGATCTTGGTTGTGACTGCCAAGCCTGTTTGGAAGATTTTAATCAGAGAATATGATGAACACCACCTGCATCATTGGGAAAGATTTGGCCTCAACGAAACTAAATCAAAATCCAAGAAAATGGGGAAAACCAATAAAAAGCAATTTCGAGCCAACTATGAAAATATAGATCCTTCAATTGGCTCATTAAGTCATCCAGGTAAATATGAATTTCTTGTCAGTTACAAACCTTAAAAATGGCCAAAATTACCAGAAAAATTCACTCCAAGATGGGAAGATGGTTGAATCGCACCCAAACACGAACCATGCTCAGCTCATACCCCAGAATCCAAAAAGCCACCTGAACCTAAGACTTCTCCAACTCAAAAAACCTCAAAGCCCACACAACCACAGATATTCATGCTAAGTCCTTCAAGCTCCAGTCATACCCAAGATCTTCCTTTACTTCAACCTTTTGAAAAAGAGGGTATAATCCATGCTCCAAAAATCCCCAAGAAAAACATAGTGCTACCTACTGGAGAAAAAACCCCAATGAGTGGTGTCGAAGCAACAATGAACTGGCAATTAGAAAATTCCATCTGCCAAAATAAAGTACTGAACAACATTGGAAACACCATAAAGAACGTGTCCCATTCACAAAACAAAATGATGAGTAAAGTAGAAACAATTGAGAAAAAGGTGGAGAAGAAATCGTCTCACCATGCAGGACTAATCAAAGCCTTGGAACTAAGGTTGGCAAATCTACAATATGAGATTTGTCCGCCAGGAACTTCACTTTTCAAGTTCGTCCAACAAAAACAAAAGGAGACAATTTCCATCAGGGAACAAATTCAACTTTTGAGAAATGACCACTTTGAGTCACAAAAGACCCCAGTTTTCCCTTCAAAACCTACATTCTTCCCAATGACACCACAAGCATATTCCCCACCTAAATTGGATTGCACCTTTTCTACTTTTCCTACTACCTCACAAAATCTTGTTTTTTCACCCAACCCGTAAAAACATGATTTTGATATTGCAAAATGGTTTCGGAAAGGAAAGATGCTCTTGCAGCCCAGAAACAAACAAAGAAAAGGCGAGATCATGGAGAAATTTCAAAAGGGTCCAACCTCGAAAATCTGATGATTTATTATCAGACAGCTCCAGACCTATATGTCTCCCAACCAAGAAACATGTCAGAAGGAGATACCACATAGTCAGAATCTCTTAATTCCTCAGACGATGATACAATGGAAGATATCTCTCAATCAAGCAATGAATCCACAACAAACTCTTCCGAAGAAGATGATACCCCAATATTTGTAAACCAGCCAAGAGACCCAGAAATATCTGAAATAGATGAGGATCAAGAAGGCATGATAGATGAAAAAATCCCAGAAAGAAGATATGAGCCCATGGCGTCAAAACCAGTTGAAGCTGGCTTCCACCCTTTCACCTTAGATGACGTCAAGGATTCAAAATGGCCTCAAAGGATCCAAGACTTCTTTACTTGGATGGTGACCAAAACTTTGGTGGAAGAAGAAAAGTATATCATTCTGTCAGAACTCACTTCACGGTTCTCAAGAATCCTCAGAGATTGGTGGAACTCACTTGGTATTCAAGATACAAATACTTTTCTTACTTCCGGAGACTTTGCCTTCAATATCGGAATCCTATATGAAGTTTTCTGTGGAGATACTGGCCAAAGACAAGAAAAGATGCGAAGACAACTCTTCGAGATGAAGTGTGTGTCATTCGACAAAAATTACATTAACAAGCATTTTCAAAAAATGGCGAATATATATTTTGAGATCTGTGGTGACATCAACCTGAAGCAAGCCTTTGTCTCGTCCTTTCCAATGTTGCTGGCTAGCCAAACCATGACAATCATTGAAGAAAAGCTTCAGTCCATAACAATCCCACAAGTCGGTTACATCAGGGAAGCTATTTTCGTCGCATTGGATGACACCTGTATGAAGCGCTTTGCCTTAAAATAAATTATCCAACACAATCCAGCACTTGACAAAGCATGCCGCAAATCTGATATGATCACCGAATCAGGATGTTCCTGCCACACATCTAGGCGACGGAGAGGATTCAGGAGGTTCATATGGCCAAGAACTCCAGATGGGAAATCAAGGTCCAGGAGGCGCACAAAATATTTCAGACAAAGGAGGTCAGGGAATTTTAATAAAAAGAACATATGCTTTATTTTCCACAAGATCGGACATTTTGCAAGAAATTGCACAATCGAGGAAATCTGTCAAACTCCTCAAAGAGATTGAAGATTACACTGGCATATATCTCGGAAAGGAAGAGGACCTCGAGACCATATTCTCTATGGACGATGAACCCACTGAAGAAACCTCATTCTCTCTTGATATATACGAAGATCATGGTGATGACCACTATCAAATATTAGAATCAGTGGCCAAAGATCGGGAGGAGATCAACGCTCTTGTAGTTATCCCTGAAGTGGAACTCAAAGTTTATTCATCCAAATGGGATAAACCAACTCGAGTCATCACTTTCCTCGACACTGGAGCTGCTTGTTCACTCATGAACCCTGCTGTTCTCCCTGAAGATCATTGGGTGCCTTACTTTATGCATTTCAACACTGCATCAAATGGAATCCTGACTACCACTGTTATCATAAAGCACCCGATCACAATTGAGTTCTTTCCAGGATTGAAGTATAGAACCAAGATGATCGGCTATGATGTACCAGAAAAAGATCTTATTGTTGGATTTGATATTTTCAGACAACTAAAAGATCAACTCCAGATCTGGGCTAACGGGATAACCTTTAAGAAGCAGTTCCAACCTTATAATGAAACTCCAAGGCTATTCCAAATCACCATCAACAAACAAATCAAGGAGATTGAACAAAATCTCATTGATCACGTGCTGAATCTCACAAGGATTTTGTGAAGAAAGAGAAAAGCCCGTTATGGAAGAACGAAGTGTTTTCTATCAAGCTCCCATTCAAGAAGAATGGAAAAATCAATCCAACAAAAGCCAGTCATTCACGCATGAATCCAGATCATCTTCAGCTTGCAAATAAAGAATGCAAATAACTCTTGGAATTTGATCTAATAGAGCCATCATATTCACAATGGGCATGTGAAGCATTTTATGTTAACAAAAGAGCTGAGCAAAAAAGAGGAAAACTTAGGTTAGTTATTAACTACCAACCACATAACCACTTCCTCCAAGATGATAAATTTCCTATCCCAAATAAATTCACTCTTTTCTCCCACTCAGCCAAGGTCAAATATTTTTCCAAATTTGATCTTAAATATGGATTTTGGCGGTTAGGAATCCACCCCGAATAAAGAGCCAAAACGGGATTTTGCATCCCGATCATCATTTCCAATGAAAAGTCATGCCCTTCGGATTAAACAATGCACCCTCCTTGTTCCAAAAAGCCATGATAAAAATATTTCCAGCCCATACTCCACACCTCTTTAGTTTACATTGATGACATCCTGTTAGTCAGTGACATGTTAAAGGAACATGTCGATTTGCTTCATCAATTTTAGGCATTGGTAACAAAGTACGGGAACATGCTTTCAGCAAAAAATATACTTCTTGTTCAAACGGAGATTGATTTTCTCGGAAATGCATTTTTTCCAAGTTGCATACAGTCCAGGACCACATATATGTCAGGAATTACTCAAATTTCCTGACACCGGACTAACAACAGAGCAGATCCAACAGTTCTTGGGTGTAATAAATTATGTAAGAGATTTCATCCCAAATATCTCTACATAAATTTCTACGCTCACGAAGATGCTCCAGAAAAATGCTCCGTCATGGGGAAAGGAAAAAGATGAAGTAGTCAGGGAAATAAAGGAGATATATAAAGATGTCAAGTCTCTCTACATCCCTTCAGACGGAAAGAAGATACTGCAAACTGATGCCAGTAATGAATACTGGAGTGCTGTTCTATTTGAAGAAAAAGATGACTAGAGGAAGATATGCGATATGCTAGCGGAAAGTTCAAAGATGCCGAGCAACATTGTCACTCCACCTTCAAGGAAATTCTTGCAGTGAAGAATAGAATCAAGAAGTTCAATTTTTTCTTGATTCGTACAGAGTTTCTGATAGAAATAAGTATGAAGGCTTTCCTAAAGATGATCCAGATAAAAGCAAAATTTATTTTCAATCCTCAGATTCTCATATGGGCCCAATGGTTCTCTCCATACACATTTCAAGTCAAGCACCTAAAAGAAAAGTATAATATACTCGCAGATTTTCTATCTCAATAGGAAGAATTCTCAAAGAGATTTTCCCCAACAAAGATGAAGTCAAACAAAAGCTAATCAGCCACATCTTCATATTTTCAAATGTACCAGGAACGAGTTCATTGAAGCCAACAGATCATCCACCAGAGTTGTTCAATCTCATGGATCCTTTTAATCTATCAATTATAATGGAATGAAGGACTTATTATGAGCTCTAGGTTTTCCGGCAACATGGAGGATCCATTCTCAAGCCTTATGGGGTCAATCTAGAATATCCATTCTACCACGTATTCATAGCACAAGCCAAGGATTTTCCATAAGAACTATTATGGTTTTTTCTAGTACCTATGCAATCAGTATTATATTTTCATGGAATTCAAGTGCAACATCTTCAAGAATTTTGACAACATTGAACATGCTCTTAAAATATTTCTATTATGGTCCAAGCCTCGAAGATATTGGATAAAATGCTTCAATGATTCCGGCAAAGCACAGGTATTTATGTTCCATAGGCCAGTAAAGATTATTAATGGAAAAGTCCAGGCGCAAGCAAAAGTATCATTCTGGTGGAAATTTCCCGTGTCCATTTTATCCATGAAAGAAGAATATAGTGAAGCACAAAGGATTATCTTCCAGCAAAATAGGTGCATCCCAGGAGATATATGGCCAAAAGATTGGGCAAGCTGGAATTATACCAACACTCATCCTCACAAGGAAAGAGTCCGAGAAGCAGTAAAAGAATATCAAACCTCGCACGAAGTTATCCGAGAAAAGATCACTCAAGACTTCTCCTGATTAAGGTTGCATATTATCTCTCAGTCCAAAAGAGAAGGAACACAGTGAAGAAAGACCCTAAAATATTATCAATCCATGCCAAGACAAATTTCCACATCTTTCCATACTATCCGGGCCCCACTTTCACATGATTCCACATGCCTTCACATGCTTCGTCACATGCAGCATCCTACTTTCACATGTTTTCACATGCCCCCACATACTTTCACATGCTATACCATGTATATTTCACCTCTTTCACATCTTTTCAAGAGCTTTTTTAGTTGCTTTGTATAAGGTCCTTCACATGTAAAAAAGGATCTACTTGTAGATTGGTTTGCCATGAAAGATAGGTTTATTTTGTAATATATGTTTTTCTTGTAATAACCTCCTAGTCCTATATAAAGGAGGCCATGTAGTAGTTGTAAGATTATCTTGTAACCTTTGAAAACCTTTGTGATATATTACATATGAGTTCCTTCTAAATTACCTCTTGTTCTTTCTTTCGAATGGATGGAAAGGCCGGTCCATGTATGAAAATAGAGTACGAATACTCTAAGAAAGTTAACTTATTGTAGTACGAAAGCTTTTGAAGTTATAACAGCTAAAGTTGGTTATAGTACAAAAGTTTTCTAAGTTGTGTAGCTTGGCAAGGCGTCCCTTATGGGTTGTTGAAGCTAGTCCATTTAAAGGAAAACTTTTGCGACTATAAGCAAATTAACTGTTAGTGTAGCTTGACAAGTCGTCTCTTATGTGTTGTTGAAGCCAGCCCTTTCGTAGGGAAACTTTTGAATCTATGATTTAGTTTGCTTTCTTGGAGTCTCTTGCTCTGTTCTTATACTGTGGTATCAGAGCCTTGATTGAAACGTGTACATTCTGTGATAAATATGTGATTCTTTGAACAACTACTTGGACTTAGTTGCTATACTTGATTTAACCACGGTTATGCTTTATTCACACTTCTGTTGCTATCATGTCTTTGTGCGCTTTATTGTTGAGTTATGAGAATTTGCTTCTTGATGATAATTTATTATTTTGCATTGTTGTGTTGATGTGGCACATATGTACATGATGTGCGGATTATGTAGCTGCCGCATCTAGCCACCCTTGTTTCATTGTTTCTAACAAGCTACTCTATGTTTCTATTATTACTTGATGATTTAGTTGCCAAGATGAATTTACCTACGTGGAGTTGTTATCTCACATTTTATTGAGTCGTTGGTAGCATATTGGTTTGATAAGACGAGGAATTTGTAATCATGTATTAATATAATTGATTCTTGATAAGTTTTCTTGAACATGTTAATTGGCGATTGAGGCAAAATCTGATTATATTGTAGCACGAGGTCTTTGCCGTGCGAGAGTGATTGATTATATGGGCACGAGGTGCCATATGTCTGTGTTTCTATTTGATGCCTTGTTGTTGAAGCTGTGCCTTTACTTGTATTAAATAGCTATCACTTGTTCCAATGAGGTTTTAGTTATTGTATTTCTGCTAGGCATGTTGTTGCATGCTTTATATATATTGCACATGTTATTCGCCAAATGAGTAGCTTTTGACTTAAAACCTCATCCGTTACTTCTCTGAGTTTAGTCAAGATATTTACTGAGTACATGACGCCAGTTGTACTCATACTATATTTTTTCACCTTGGGTACAGATTATGGAGCTGAGTAGTTGTAAAGACGGAGCTTTATTGGAGGCGTACCAACATACCGGATTCATACTACCTTTTGTCCACGGTAGCTTAGGATTTCATTGTGTCTATGTAATTTTCAAATAGATGTTGTATTTAATCATTTCACTAGCTTTATTAATCTAAATCATAGTTACTCATGACTATCACTACCAGTCCTTGGGGTAGGTGTATTAGGTTATATTGCAGTTTTATTAATATATTGATGACTTCCGTATTTAGTAGTAACTTACACCGTTTAGCTTACCTAGTGGGCAAGTTAGGTTCCATCACAACATTGGTGGGATTTTGGATCGAGACAACATGGATCAGTCGCTATTGGACTCATGATGGCTTAGTTTACAGGACAAATCTGTGAGATTTGTCAGGCCAAGGTGGACAATACATATCATGTTCGATTGTAACAAATATTATATTAGAGTCAGCCCTTGGTACGATGATGAGGCAAATTTCAACAAGGATGCCGAATCCCCGGAGGCATTAATGTGACACCTATGACCGGA
>MCJB01011108.1:157798-194617 GCA_002018475.1 Nicotiana obtusifolia | reverse complement strand
CGGGGGGGGGGGGGGAGGAATGAGGGCGGGACAGAGAGAAGGATTGAGAGGAATATAGATTGACAAACTTCTAAAACGGGGCGCACATGACACATTTTATGAATACCACAACGGAATAAGAAAGAAAATTGAAGTGCTTTATAATGCATAACAGCTCACATGGTACGCGCGCTTTTGGACCCGATATTAATGTAACCCAAGGGGAAATATCTGTGAGGTTTGTAGGGCCAAAGCAGATAATATGTGACATGAGCTTGGGCTGTGACAAATATGCTATCAGAGTCAGACTCTCCCTTAGTACATTCATAGGGCTAACCATAACGAGAATGCTGAAACCTTATGGGGATGTCTATAACTCCCGTGACGTTGGGTGGGTCAAAGAGAAGAACTGATAGTCTTCTAGGCTAGTAAGCCTCTGAAAAAGAAGCGCACATGACTCTTCAGAAGAATTCCACATCAGACTAAGAGTGAAAAGTGTAGAAATTTATAAGACATATCACAAGTTCATAGGGACAAATTGATACTATCCTGGATAGTCCGAAAAAAGTAAAGAACATTGTGGTTGATTTCGAATTATCTAGTTCATGATGAACTTTATCCAAGTCCAAGAATGTCCAAACAATGCATGATAGGGAGTTATATGATCTTCAATAATTAACTAGAAGGTGTTTACAGAATTACCTGAATCATATAAGAATACCAATTCCAGAGGATTAGATATTGTGAAGAACAAGCAAGAGAGAACGTTAAAAGTTACACACTCAAGTGCCACCTTGCTACGCACTAGAGCTGGACTCACTTAAATAAGTGAGTACTCATGTGAGCGTCCTTAATTCTAGGGGCGCAAGCGCGCACATTCATGACGTGTGTTTCTTGAATAATAAGCTTGAGACCCTTTTTTTATTTTTTCCATTTGGGTCTTTTAATAGCCTAAGCTTATTTATTTTAGTAGCTTAGCATTTTTTGAGAATAGACAAGCTCTTGAGAGAATTAACCTATTAATCACAACCAGTAGTTTCGCAAGAATTCAAGTAATCAACCTTTAGAAATACAAAATATTAATTTGAGTGTTTACTAACTAAGATAAGAGTAATTAAAATGCAGTAATTTATAACTAACAGAGAAAATATTGTAGATTGATTTGGAAAAGCCTAGGATTATGATTTCCCCTATTGTCGGAATCTCCCCCGCTACGTTTCCTATAAATTCACTTAATTATTCTCTACCGATCGTGAGCACTTTGGGTGTTTTAGCTCTCTCTCGAGCAGCTACCACAATTTACTAGACATATTATCTCGAACTACGCTAGCTGGCACTAATTCACCACTCACTACGATCGCACCAATGTTTCGTTATCTCTCATACCCCCTTTAAACCCTCCGTATTGATCTCAAAAATATGTTAGGAGTGATGTTATTCAACGACTACCTAAATGCGTATTCTCTCTCGAGTAATACACACTAAGACACAGTTAATTGAGAGTTCTTCAATTAATAATGACGAAAATATAGTCAAACAAGTAGAGAAAGATCAATGAAAAATTTATATTAAACGTAGTGGACAAATCATCCTCTAATAGGTTCCATCAAACCCTAGATGGGAGGGTTTAGCTACTCATAACCATATTAAATAATCATGATAATAATTGAAAGCATTAAAATACATATTAAGGAAGAATGGAAGAGAAAAACTCTTGCGATTCGTTGCTTCTAAGTGTTCCCGTAGACATTTTTCCTCTCCAACAATCTCTAACACCTAATAAATAGGTTTAGAACCCCTTTTATACATGTTGGGGACGTGTAGGGTTGAAACTACCAAGTCCTAGCCGAATTAGGACAAAATTCTCCCTTAGCCGTCTCGCTTGGCGCTTGGCGCCAACCTGGACATAAAAAATTTTCCACTTATATACTATTTTGCCATTGGCATTTTGGTTGGTGGCTAGCGGCAACTTGGGCACCAAAATCATACTTCCTCCAAATTCTTCTGTTTTTACTTCACTTTGCATGCAAGCTTGCAAAATCACTTTAAATTGACTCCTACACCTATAAACACCATTACTAAGCTCGAGTCACAAATATTTACACCAAAGTTAATAAGATTGAGGTATAATGCAAGGCAAATTACATGTAAAAACATGGATTTTTTGCCTAACATCACCACCCCACTCTTAAGCTCTTAAGCTCTTGCTCGTCCTCGAGCAACCTAAAGCCATTGCTAACCAGACAATGCACGCAAGACATCATGCAATGGAGGAACCTTTGGCAATTTAACACACTATACTTATGACCATGGCTGATGTCAACAATTAGGCACTTCCATACGCATTTCATACCTTTCGCAACTTTCACATGCCAGAATATTAGTGGCCAATTAAAGACACTCAAACAACCTTCCCATAACCACCCAATCTCAATGACCGACACGTCGCTAATAAGCACTCTCAACTCGTTCACTCACCCAACAAGAGATATTTAATAACTTCACCTATCCGTTGTGGAATCATGTGCCTCACCAAAGAATACGAGAGTATTTCATCCACACATCAAATATGCATTCAAATATATTTGAAGGACATCACATATATGAACAAAGAACCACTCACTCTCACAAAGAAATTTATGTGCATTTCGTGGTTGTACCATAGGCTTGCCCGTAGTGTATATCTCCACTAATCTAAGCTCACGAGGTCTTTAAAGGTTGTAATTTAGGCTAAGGGACGGATAGGATATATTTTGGGCATGGTAACTCACCCTCCTAAGCATTTTAATACACTACACTTAACTTTTCACTACACACTTTTCATGAACAATTCAAGACATGCCACGAAACCATATACAACTTGGCTCTTTTTCTTTAAGCACAACTCTGCATTCACTAGCCCGGATCACGATGAATAGGAGGTGTATTTTTTATATATATTTTTTTCTCCTTATTTTATTGCTTTCAATTTTTTTCTTCTCCAACACTCTCCCTAAATTTAGGTTACCTGGCTAATTATCTTTCAAACATACGCGCACCTGTTTGGCCTTTTCTATGGTTCCACTCAAAAGCTACCTCAACTCTCACCTTACTCTTCTACCGACTTACGTGCTTTCGGAGGTAAAGGTTCAACAAAAATTTACTTAATGAACAAAGTGGGACTCGACATTTATTATGGGTGCCAAAGAAAAAGCTTATAGGCTCTAATGGGCTATCTAAGGATAAATTTTATTTATGGTGGCATAACAGCTCAATGAACAACCAAAGAAATGCCTACATCATCTCCTAGACTCACAAAGCTTACTTATTTCTCTTCGACTAACACACTTGGCAAGTTCTAGACAAACACATGATAGCACAGAATGTAATCAAGATCTCACATCACACAATGCACATGACCCCAATCGGTACGGTTCCATTCCAACTCTCAAGTTTAGGAAAGTAATAACAAAGTCAAGAAATATTAAGCAGTAAAGCACTACATGAACAATGAGTTAGCTAACTGAGAGAAAGCATCAAAGACATGCGATTCAATATTTCACGGTAATAATTTTCATTAAAACATGTTAGAAAGGTAATTTGCATGCTATGGCCTAACAATGCTAGCATCAAACACGTCAAAAGGCCTATAGGACACTCAATATTTTTCTTACCTGTGTTTTCTAAAACAATAAAAAATATATAAAAAAATAAAATCTACCTGGTTCAAGTTACATCCCTTGGAAGAGAACCGATGCCAAAAGAAAAACTAAGGAGGATTATTATCTATCTACGACTAAGTAAAACAAAAAAAAAATTTGGAATTTTTCGTTGGACCTTAATCCCTCAAGAAAGCTGTCTAAGAGACCCCTCGTCGGGAAAAGTCCAAACTTTTATTTTTTTGAATTAAGCTATTAAACTAATTTGACTATACTACATTACTAATTCTATTAACTAAGCAATTAAAATCAAGAAGCTAGATATTAAAAAGAGACTAGAATCTAAAAATAAGATGTTACATTACTACTAGGTACGAAAATACTACTACTACTACTACTACTACTCATCCAAGGAAATTCTCCACCCCACACTTATAAAGTGCAGTGTCCCCAATGCTCATACAAAAAAAATATAAAGTAGGAGGGTGGACAGCAGGAATTCCCTGGCTAAGTAGACCCACTTCGTTGTAGTCGGTGCCCTCTCCGTATGAGTCCCCATCTACCAATCTACGTGCCTTCCTCGATCTACGAGACCGCGAACCACCTTTTGTGCCGTCCTCCACAGCGCTCACAATTTCTAAAAGCCCATCAACCTCCTCCCTAGCCTCGCCCCTATTAGGAGATGGTGGAATATTGTTCCCATCCTCAGAAGAGTGGAGCGGGCAACCCGGTGACTATCCCAAAAGCTTCTTGGTCGACTCCAATAATGGACAATCCTGGTTTAGCTCCTGCATCTCTGCCTCTGTCACCCCTACCTTTTGCAAAAGTAGGCTCATCATATAATACATGTGACGCTACATGTTGTCATCCTATTCTTGCCTAGCTCGCTGCAGCAATAGCTGTGTCAACAGGTTCCTGTAGTTAAACCTCTTGAAGTCATCCAGAAATTTGATGCGAGTCATCTCATCGAGCATTAATTAACCAATATTGACTGGTTTCCCCATCATTAGAAAATAGATCAAACAAACCCTCGCTCTAGTGCAATCTGAAGAATGCTCACCCGTCATAATACGAGCAAGAACAAAGTAATGATAGACCTTAGTTGTTCTGTTGAAGTCAGTCTAGCACATGTCCCTATGGGTGTCATTTCGTTGTGAACGAATCCACTTCGTCATTGAGTTCCCCCCACATAATGTCTAATGGAAGGGAAGGGATTCGGGGAAATAAAGAGAGATAGAGAACTGGGCGTGGAGGGATTTGGGGTTTAGGGTGTGACGTGTCGGGTTGGTTCTTATGTTAGAAGGTGATGTTTTATTATTATTAGGTGGGGAGACAGGTTTGGGCTAGGTTGAGTGTAAAAGGGTAGGGACTTACCTACGCGTTTTCATCTGCGCCTAGCACTGAAGAGGGCAGTTGTGCGTGTAAAAGGGTAGGGACTTACCCTTGGCATTTTCATCGGCTCCAGGCACACAACTGAGCGCTTCACTGCTATTTTTTTTATTTTGAATAAATGACAGCTAGACAAAAACAATAAAATTGGGTTGCCTCCCAACAAGCGCTTGATTAACGTCGTGGCACGATGCAGTCAATCAAACTCACGGTTCACTCAACACTTGAGGCTCCTTCAAATGAATCACCAATACAACTTTTTCCTCGTCCATGCCAAAGTAATGTTTCAACCTATGCCCATTGACTCTAAACCTATTTGTTCCATCCTGAGATTTAATTTCTATAACTCCACTTGAAAAATACTTGCACAACACTAAATGGTCCGGACAATCTAGACTTCAGCTTACCCGAAAATATTTTCAATCTTAAGTTGTACAACAACACGACATCTCGGGATTTGAAAATTCTTTCTTGAATATGTCTATCATGCATCATCTTCAATCTTTCATTGTACAGCCTATTGTTTTCAAAAGCATGGTAACATAACTCATCAAGTTCATGCAGCTCTTTGACTCTACTTGTACCAGCGGCCTTCAAGTTGAGATTTAATTTCTTTAACACCCAAAAAGCTCTATGCTCTAACTCCACCGGTAAATGACACGCTTTTCCATACACCAATTTGTATGGTGACATAGCAATCGGAGTTTTGAATGCAGTGTGGTAGACCCATAGTGCATCATCCAATTTTTTCGCCCAATCGGTTTGAGTAGCATTAATAGTTTTTGTCAAAACACTCTTGATTTCTTTATTTGACACCTGCACTCGCCCACTTGTTTGTGGATGATAGGGAGAGGCCACCTTATGGCGAATGCCATATTTTTCCCACTTTGCAAAGGCTTGGTGGCAGAAGTGGGTGCCTCTATCACTGATGATCGCTCTTGGAGTGCCAGATTGGGTGAAGATATTTTTCTTAGAAAATAGATAACTCCCTTTGCATCATTTACTGGGAGTGCCACGACTTCTACCCATTTCAAGACATATTCAACAACTACTGGTATGTACTTGTTTCCATATGAACTAACAAATGGTCCCATAAAATCGATTCCCCATACATCAAATACTTCTACCTCTGGGAATCTCATGTCGACGGGAAATAGTCCCTGTCCATTGGCACTCAACACAGCTCTTTATCCGAAAGTGTGCATATTTAAACAACGTCGGCCAATAAAAGCCTGATTCCAACACTTTAGCAGCTGTCTTGAATTCTTCTAAATGGCCTCCATAAGGCGAAGCATGACATACCTGCAAAATAGAAGCTTGGTCTATCTCGGGAATACATCTCCCGATCATATTATTAATAAAAATCCAAAACAAATATGGTTCATCCCAGAAATACATGCGACAATCACGAAAGAACCTTTTCTTCTGCACAAAGTACATGTCATAGGGAACAATATCAATCGCCAGGTAGTTTGCAATATCTGCATACCATGGCTCTACCTCAAGGCTTGTGGCCAACAATTGTTCATCCGGGAAGGTTTCCACGATCTGTTCGACCTCAACCTTCTTCTTCGCTCCTTCCAACATGGACAAGTGATCCTCCACTTAGTTCTCCGTTCCCTTTCGGTCACGGATTTCTAGGTCGAATTCTTGTAGTAGCAGCACCCATCGAATCAAGTGTGACTTTGAATCCTTCTTCTCACTTAGGTACCTAAGAACAACATGGTCAGTATAAACAATTACCTTCGAGCCTATCAGGTATGACCTAAATTTTTCAAATGCGAACACCACTACTAACATCTCCTTCTCAGTTAATGTGTAGTTTAGTTGGGCGCCACTCAGGGTTCTACTTGCATAGTAGATTGGGTGTTTGACTTTCTCCTTTCGTTACCCCAGCACTGCTCGCACAGCATAATCGCTTGCATTGCACATCAGCTCAAATGGTTGCTCCCAATTGGGTGCAACTATAATACGTACAGACACCAACCTCTTCTTCAATTCCTCAAAAGCTACCCTGCTGTCATCAAAATACACAAAAGGGTGATCTTTTTCAAGAAATTTACACAGAGGTTTAGCAATCTTGGACAAAATCTTTTATAAACTACCAGTAGAAACCGGCGTGGCCAAGAAAACATCTTATTGCCTTGATGGAAGTGGGTGGTGGCAACTTCTCTATTACATCAACCTTAGCACGATCCACCTCAATGCCCTTACTTGACACTAGGTGTCCCAAGACTATACCTTTATGTACCATGAAATGGCACTTTTCCCAGTTTAGCACCAGATTAGTCTCCATAATCATTCATAAAAACTTCCATTATGTCCTCTACCATATCTGTGAAGATGGCCATCATGCACCTTTGGAATGTGGAGGGTGCATTGCATAGTCCAAACGACATTCTCCGAAAAGCGTAAATGTCATATGGACAGGTGAATGACATTTTCTCTCTATCCTCTGGGGCAATAGAGATTTGATTATACCCCGAGTATCCATCCAAGAAGCAAAAGTTGGACCTCCCTTCCAATCTATCTAACATATGATCAATGAACGACAAGGGAAAATGATCTTTTTGGGTGTCCTTGCTCAATCTTCTATAATCAATAGAAATTCGCCATCCAGTGAGTGTTCTTGTTGAGATCAACTCGTTGTTCTGGTTTTGAACCACAGTCATTCCGCCTTTCTTTGGCACACACTGAACTGGGCTAACCCAGTTGCTGTCGGAGATGGGAAAAAATGATTCCCGCATCTAACCACTCGATCACTTTCTTCTTCATGACTTCTTTCATGTGAGGGTTAAGCCTTCTTTGATGTTCTTTGGAAGGTTTGTACCCATCTTCCAGTAGAATCTTATGCATACAGAAGGCTGGGCTGATACCCTTAATGTCTTTAATGGTCCAACCAATTGCAGTCTTGCACTTTATTAACACCTGCACATCTAACAAGCCAGATGAGATAATAACAGGTAAAGTCGAGTTAGGTTTCAATAAAGCATACCTGAGGTGAGATGGCAATTGTTTTAGTTCCAACTGTGGTGGCTCTTCGATCGATGGCTTAGCTGGAGGGGTGTTTCTTTCTTCTAAGTGTAAAGACTCGAATTCGAGTTCTCTTTTCCAGTACCATTGGACTTCAAGAGCCAACACCCACTCCGCCAAGTCCTCACTATTTACCTCTTCTATGTTCAAGAGGCAGGCTGCTAGAGGGTCTTTTGCGTTATGTGCCTCATCAGCTTCTTCCATGATGACATCCACAACTTCTATCAAACAACAATTTGCAAACTTACTGGGTCGCCGCATAAACTTTTGCACATTAAATTTTATTTCTTTGTTATTTATCCTCATTTTCAGCTCCATTTTTACAATCAATCAGAGCTCTTCCTGTGGCCAAGAACGACCTTCCAAAAATTATGGGAATCTCCTCATCCACCTAACAGTCCAGAATGACAATCTGCCGAAAACACAAACTTTTCAACTTGCACAAGTACATCATTAAGTATACCTGCTGGCCTTTTCACCGTTCGGTCAGCTAGGTGTAGTAAGATGGATGCGGGCCTTGCTCTTCTAGTGCCTAACTTTTTATACATAGCCAACGGCATCGGATTTATGCTCGCCCCCAAATCACACAATGCTTTGGTGAATGCATAGCTACCTATGGTGCACGGAGTTGTGAAGCTTCCAGGGTCAGATAGCTTCTCCGCTATAGGTCTTGACACGACAGCACTACAGGTCTCTGTCAATGTCATAGTTGCCAAGTCTTAAAAGTCGAACTTGCGAGACATCAAATCTTCATGTAACTGGGCATTTCCCTCAAAGCATCAATTAGAGGAATGCCTACCTGAATTTGCTTCAACATTTCCATGAATTTTTTTTACTGCTCATCCTTATGATATTTAGCCAACCTCTGCGGGAAGGGTGCCGGAGGTCGCTTCCTTCCTGGGACTTGAGTTAGTGCCCCAACACTTTTTCTGATGCCTTCTCTTGCACTTTCTCAGTCTCCTTTTCAACTCTTTATCTATGCTTGCTTCCTTTTGTGCATGTTGTACCGTTACCTCTGTTTACCTTGTTGAATCGTCCAGCTCAATAGGTACTGGCACAAGTATCTCAGTTTGTCAGCTTTAGCGAGCAATTTATTGCTCTAGATCAAGATCTCTACCATTTCTTAGACTCAACGCCATAAGCTGCTTTGGGCCTTTCTCTTTTGGATTGACACATGTGCCTGCAGGTAAAGTCCCATGGGGACAGTTATTCAAAGCCATAGATATCTCTGCCCTAATTGAATCTCAATGCCTTTTATCACTGATCCATGTGGTTCCACCTCCTCTAGCATTTTTCCATTGGACTAATCAGTTGTTGTAACATTCCTTTAATTTCAGATAACCCATCCTCTTGTCTCACTATCTGTTGTTGTTGAGGCTGTTGATAAGTTATCTACTGATTTTGCTGATTATATCCCTGTTGCCTTTGGTAAGGCACGACTTGACCTTGTGGTCGCATGACTCCAAAATTATTGTTGTTATTGTACTGCTGTTGTGCTGGTCTATACTACTGATTGTGCTATGCCTAATTCTGACCACTTTGCCTCTGGCCTCCATAGTTGCCACATCATTCATATTCTCTTGATAGTTCTAGTTGTCACTCCCACCACTCCACGAGTACACATATGGTTGGTTAATGCATGGTGTGCATAAGCCCCCATTAGTTGGGTCAACTATGTGTACCTGTGTCTAGCCTAATTCATCAATCTTCTTGGTGAGGATACTCATTTGCGTTATCAGAGTTGCCATACATTCAGCTATGGAGTTATTTGGGTCCAAAGCTACAGAGTGAACTACAGGGGTGATTGTAGTGTCTCTTGTCATCCATCCTATGTTTAGAGCCATTTTATCTAGCGGGACCTTACACTCTCTAAATGATTTCCTCAAAAATGCTCCACCTGCTGAAGCATCAGCATTGGCCTTCAAGCTATCTACCAATCCCATGTAAAACCTTTTTCCCAACATCTGATATGGAATGCTATGATGTGGAAACTTAACCAGCATACCTTTGAACGTCTCCCACGTTTTTTGTAGTGTTACCGCTGGTTATGCCTGAAGATAAATATCTCATCAACATGCTTGGCAGTCTTATTGGGTAAGTAGAACATATTAATAAACTGCTTGACTAATTTCTCCTAAGTGGTGATGGAGTTTATGGGAGCGAAATAAGCCAAGTATGAGCTTCTCCAGTCACCCAGAATGGAAACAATAACAGTTTGATTGCTTTCGGTGTCACATTCAGTTGCCTTTGATTGACACAAATTGACAAAAGTTTTTCAGATGCTGCTGTGGATCTACAATGAAAGACCCAGAGAAGAGTCTCTTGTTCTTCAACTGATGTAGCATGTTGTTTGTGATTTGAAATGACTCCGCTTATATCTGAGTGATTGCAATTGAGGTTACTTGATTTTCAGCGGTGGGTTGTGCCCAATACTACAAGTCCGCTTCTGGCTTAAGAGATGCCACACCCTGATTATTCAGGTCATTCACATTGTTTCGATTGTTCTGGTTGTCTATGACATCCCCCATGTCTAGATCGATATGTTCTGTTAGGTTTTGTTGTTGTTTGTCCTTCTTCTTTGAACTATTTAATGCCTTGAAAGCTTTCTCAAGATCCATTAATGCTTCAAACAATTCACCAGTTCTTGAGTTTCTAGGCATGCACCTGTAACACACAAGAGTACAAACGTTAGAATTTCAATATAATAAATTTGAAATGAAGAAAATTGACTAAACTTATAATCCTAGCAATTTTTCTAACTGTAATGCATAACACCGTTAATTCCCCAGGAACAACACCAAAATTTGATCACACCCAACTATGCCTCCTAAGAGGTCTAGTGGTCGTTGCAAATATAATATGTTTTACAAGTCCGGAGTCAAATCCCACAGGGAATTAATCTATTAATCACAATAACTAGTTTCGCAAGAATTCAAGTAATCAACGATCAAAAATACTAAATATTGATTTGAGTGTTTACCAACTAAGATAAGAGTAATTACGAACAATAATTTATAACTAACGGAGCAAATGTTGTAGACAAGATTCGGAAAAGTCTAGGTTATGATTTCCCCTATGGTCGGAATCTCCCCCACTCTATTTCCTATAATTTTGGCGAAGTATTCTCTACCAGTCATGAGCACTTTGGGGGTCATAGCTCTCTCTTGAGCAACTACCACAATTTACTAGACATATTCTCTCGCACTACGCTAGCTGGCCCTAATTCACCGCTCACTACGATCGCACTAAGGTTTCGTTATCTTTAATACCGCCTTTAAACCCTTCTTATTGATCTCTCAAATACGTTAGGAGTGCTATTTTTCAACGAATACCTAAATGCATACCCTGTCTCGAGTAATACACCCAAAATAGGCATAGTTAATTGAGAGCTCTTCAATTAACAACAACGAAAATATAGTTAGACAATAAGAGAAAGATCAACTGCAAATTTATATTAGACGTAGTTTAGATAGATTAGAAGGTTTATCTACACATAACCATACTAACAATCATAATAATAATTGAAAGCATTAAAATACAGATTAAGGAATAAGGAACGAGAAAAACTCTGTCGATTCGTTGCTTCTAAGTGTTCCCGTAGCCGTTTCTCCTCTTCAACAATCTCTAACCCCTAAGAAATAGGTTTAGAACCTCTTTTATATGTGTTAGGGGCGTGTAGGGTCGAAACTACCAAGTCCAAGAAAAATTAGGACGAAAACCGCCCTTAGCCGTCTTGCTTGGCGCCTGGCGCTAACCTGGACAACGAACGTTTTCCACTCTGTGCTATTATGCCATTGGCATTTTGGTTGGTGCCTGGAACCAGCCTGGGAACCCAAACCATACTCCCTCCAAATTCTTCTGTTTTTACATCACTTTGCATGCAACTTGTTAAATCATATCAAATAGACTCCTACACATATAAACACCATTATTAAGCTCGAATCACAAATATTTACACCAAAGTTAACAAGATTGAGGTATAATGAAAAATTACATGCAAAAACATAGATTTTTAGCCTAACATCAATACCAGTTCAAGCAGAATGTACTAATGATCTATTTCAAGCATAATGCATCAAATACAACAACTGATTTTACAAGTACAAAACATGAAGAATCTTAATCAGGCTATACCAGCAACATCGACACTAGAAATACAATAGGTTCAAGCCTAGAGTTCATACCGTTGAATCACAGTTACTGAACTTATACACAAAGTATTGTCTTATTCCTGCTCAACTTGAAACCTTTAGACTTCAAGGTCTGCCTCTTTAACGATCCGACCGGTCGTTTTGATTACTAGCTTTCTATTCTGTGTTCCGCAAATTTTCCTAGCTTTATTTTGATGATTTATGAATTGCACATGTGGTCCGTGTCGATTTTCAAAAAATGTAAATGTGAAGTTTTATGGAAATGAGATTTTTGACCTTAAAAATTACTAGAGTTGACTATGGTCAGCGTGTTTGAAAATTGACCTCGGATCAGTATTTTGAAGATTATGATAGGTCTCTATCATGATCTTGGACTTGTACGTATGTTTGTTTGGGGTCCCGGATTACCCAAGCTCGTTTCGGCGTATTGTGTAAAAGTTGGCAAATATTGAGTTTTAAGTTCAAAATCTTGAGTTTTGATAATCAATTCATGTTGTTTGTTGTTATTGTAGTGATTTAAGTGAGTGAGCAAGCGAGTTTATATGATGATATTACACTTGTGTGCATGTTCGGTTTGGGGCCCGAGGGGCTCGAATGAATTTCGGATGTGTTCAGAGTGTTTATGGACAACTGATGCCTTATTTCTAGTGTTTCAGATATGCAAGTCTTGCAATTGTGATGACCTGCTCGCAATTATGTGTCCCTCTATTGTGAAGTTGGACTCGAAAAAGCAATATTAGGGGAGGGACTGTTGTCTTTGCACATGCAAAGTTAGCATCACAAATGTGATTTTGTGGTCTCCGATTTTTCGGTAAATGCAACTAGAGTTTGGCTGGGTAACTTTCGCAAATGCAAAGGTGAGCTAGCAAATGCAAATGAGGGCAGGTTCGCTAATGCGGACTTTTTGGTGCCTTTGCGACCATTATTGTCTGGACAGTTGTTCGCTTTTGCGAATAGTTTTTCGCTTTTGCAAATATCGCAATTGCAAATTAGGCTTCGCAACTGTTAATCCATAGAGTCGATTTTCAAGAGGAATTTCTTCCCAAATTCATTGGTAAGCATCTTTAACTAGTTTTCAATTAATTTCAACTACTTTTTCATGAATTTTAACATCAAATCTAAGAATGTCAAGGTAGAAAGAGGTTTTGGGTAGAACTTAGGAATTTTGTAAAATGAAGATTTAGACCTCAAATTGAGGTCGGATTTCTAAACAAATCATATAACCGGTCTTGGGGGTGAATGGGTAATCGGACTGTGGTCCGTATCTCGAAATTTTGACCAAGGGGGCCCAGGGTTGACTTTTGTTGACTTTTTGGATTTTTGAAAGATTGAACCTGTATTTATTGTGGATGTTTCCTTTAGTATTTTTTAATTTTGTTAGATGATATTTGTCTAGGTTTCGATCATTTTGAGGATTATTTTTAAGGAAGATGGTATTGGATTGTGGAAATATTTCGGAATGAGGTAAGTGTCTTGTCTAGCTTTGTTGGAGGAATTTTTCTTACTAATTGATATTGTTTGTTACATGCGGGGGTAATGAATATACGGGGTGACGAGCGTATATGCATGTACCAGGGTTTCCATGCCTGAGAGGGGGAAATTTTGTGCTTTTTTGGGCCTTTGTTGAACTTGATGATCCCTTAGCTTATGCTTCATTTAATTCGATGACTGAAAAACTGAATTATATGGGTTAGAAATCATGTTAGAATATATGACATCTTAAAAAGGATTTAATGTGCTATTTTTGAGAATCGTTGTATACTTAACTTGATCATGGTATCAAGAACCTATATATATACTTGTTACTATAATGTTACTTGAGCTTCTTTATTCGTAATAAGAGATGGTGATTGGGGTCTTAGAGCTATGTTTGGCACGATGGTTAATCCTGTGCGGTTGATAAGATGTTAGCACGATGAGTATTTCGATGCGAGTTGAAATGAAATTGGTTTGTTGGTTATTATCATGCGAAAAGAAAGAAAATTGGAATTCTGTTATGATTACTCGTCTATTAAACACTACATGTCCTTTTCTTTGGTTTCTACTAATATTTGCTATTTTGTAAGATATCTTCCGTTTGAGTTCCTTATGTAGATTACCTCTGTGTTTTCCATTTGGTTTGCTACCATTATGGCTATGTTTTTACCTTGTCTGTTACAATTACATCTACGCTTTTACTTGATTTACTTCAGCTACATGTCCTCTTCGAATTCATGCCTTTACTTTTTTATTCCATACATGTTACATGCCTCTAATTGTCACATGATTTACTTGTTAGATGCCTTAACCTTATACATGTCTTCACTTATTACATGTTTTTACTTACTACATGTCTTCTTTACCATATGCTTTTACTTACTATATGCCTTTCCTTATTAAATGCCTTTACAGGCTACATGCGTCTACTTGCTACATGATTTTTGTATATTGAATGCCTTCATTTGTTCGCTGTTCTTACTTGACAAATAACTTTACTCGATTACCGTCCTACTCTACTTTGCTCAACCGGATTGGGTGAGATTTAGATTGGTTTTGTGTTATGTTTTGTTGAAGCCTTGTCATTAAATACGACAGACTAGTTTTTGGTATTGCACTGCTCATGTTACACTGTCTGAGTTGTATTATATAGTTGAATACCGCATGTTCATTTTATGCGTATTACGTTATGAACTTATCCCGTGTTTGATTGTTGTTGTGGTTTCATATGATATCATGGTATATATTGGGATTGGTTGCACGCTTTGCAATAGTGTTTATTATATATATATATATATATATATATATATATATGGGATCGTGCCGCAATATGTTTTATTATATACATGAGATTGGGTTGTGCGCCACAGCGAAGAAAATATATTATGTTTATTCGTGTCTTGATTTTTGTAATCGCTTCGTGTTGTGAGACTGAGTGGTGATGATATTCTGGGGCCTTTTGTTATTTGTATTCATGTTTCATTTATTACGTAATTATTTGTGTATCTTTCTCGTATAGCTCTTTCTGCTTATCATCTGCACAGGTAAAAATAATAAGTGAATATCTTGTAACTTAAAAACTCGTCACTACTTCACTGAGGGTAGTCAAGGTACTTACTGAGTACATGGGGTCGGTTGAACTCATACTACACTTTTATACCTTGCGTGGAGATATGAGAGCTGAGTAGCTGTGGAAGACAGAGCCTTGCAGTGAAGACATACCTTTATTGCAGATTCAAGCTACCTCTTGTTCATGGCAGTTTAGGATTTAATCTCTATTTAAGTAAACTTCAAACATATATCGTATTTATTCCTTTTATCATTTTTGTAAATCTAAATCATAGTAGCTCATGACTTGTACTACCAATCCTTGGGAGGTTGTATAATATTCAGTCATTTTATTTCTTGTTATTAATAATATTATCATTGAGTTTCCTTGTTCTATGTTTGGCTTATCTAGCATTGGGGTTAATACCACCTTGTATCCCTTCAATCAGTACTACGTCATCTGCAAATAGTAAGCACCATGTACCTCTCCTTGAATGTATCGTGTCAGCTCATCTATCACCAATACAAATAAGAGTATGTTGAGAGTTGATCCCTGGTGCAACCCCATCATGACCGAAAAGTGTCCAGAGTCCCATCCCACTATTCTTACCCGGGTCTTGGCTCCTTCACGTATATCTTTAATCGCCCAAATGTATGCAACAACTACACATCTAGCCTCCAAATATCTCCACAGGATCTCACTTGTGGCTTTGTTGTGAGAATTTTCTTGGTTGATGAATATCATATGTAAGCCCCTCTTCCTCTAGCTATACCACTCCACCTATCTACTAACAAGATGAATGGCTTCCAATCGATCGACCCTGTAGAATTCGAACTAATTCTCAAAACTAGGTACGTTCTTCCACACCCTCATCTCTACCACCCTCTCATAAACTTTCATAGCATGGCTTAGTATCTTGATACCTGTACTGTTATTGTAATTCTTAATATCACCCTTATTCTTGTACAATAAAATTATTGTACTCAAACTCCATTCCTTAGAAATTTTTGTTGTCCTAAAAATGACAATAAAGAACCTCGTAAACCACTATAAACCTGCTCTTCAGGCGCTTTTTCAAAATACCATAGGGATCTCGTCTACCCAATCGCTCCATTCCTGCTCATCCTACCCACAATCTCGAGACTCTCATAGTGCTTTAAATCGCCCAACACAATGTTCAGGTTCATCTCCTCATTCAAAAGTCTATGCAAGTATGTCTGTCATTTATGTCGAATATGTGCTTCTTCCACCAATACTTTGTCATCCTCGTCTTTGATGCACTTCACTATACCTTGGTCTCGTCGGCCAGTCATTTTGAATGTTGTAGCTTTGTTCCGCTATTTACTACTTATTCAATGCTCAATTGCTGTTATATGACTTGCCGGGGTGTTGGTTCGATTCCGTGGATTTTTCAGAATGGATTGGGACACTTTGTCCCAAGGTTGGAAGCTTAAGTTGAAAGAGTTGAGATGTTGAGTTAGGAGCAAACGACTGCAGAGTAGAGTTTTGAGGGTTTTGATAGCTCCGTATTGTGATTTTTGACTTAGGAGTGTGTTTAGATATTGATTTGGCAGTCCGTAGGCGATTTTGTCTTGAAATGGCGAAAGTTGGAAAATTAAAAGTTTTGAGAGTTGAGAAGATTGACTGTGAGTTGACTTTGTGGTTACCAAGCTCGAATTTTTGTTCTAGAAGTTGGAATAGGTTCGTTGTGTCATTTATGACTTGTTTGCAAAATTTGAGGTCAGTTAGAGTTGATTTGATAGGTTTCGGCATCAAATGTAGAAGTTAGAAGTTCATAACTTCATCAGGCTTGAATCGATACACAATTCGTGGTTTTAGTGTTGTTTGATGTGATTTGACGCTTCAAGAAGATTTGTATGATGTTTTAGGACCTTTTTTGTATGTTTGGTTGAGGTCCCGGGGGCCTCGGGTGCGATTCGGATCATGTTCGGTGCATTTGGAACCTTGGAAGAATTCTGATTTTGCCGGTGCTAGTTTTCTTGTACACGATCGCGAGAGGAGGATCGCGATCGCTAAGTTTTAATATTGGCAGCTAGGATTTTGTTCTACGCGTTTGCGAGCTTGGGTTTGCTATCACGTAAGTTGGTGAGGCAGTGAATCGCGAGCGCGTGGGTGAGACTGTGTTCGCGAAGTGGAAAGAGAGGGGCTGGGGTTTCACTCAAATTTGTTATCCACGATCGCGCAATGATGTCTGCGATCGCGTAGTTATGGGATTTAGTGAGTCGTGTTCGCTTGGGACATTCTCGCTTTCACGTAAGAGGATTTCTAGGGTAGCTACGATTAGTGCTTCGCGAACGCGAGGCAATTTCCACGTTCGTGAAGAAAGGATATCTTGGCAGAATAAAAATCTCAGAAATGAGGGTTTCAGTTTATTTCACAATTTGATTTTGTGAGCTCGGATTGAAGAGATTCTTGGAGACATTTTCAAGGGAGTAATCTGGATAAGTGATTCTAACTGTGTTTTGGTTAAATTACATGAATATATCATTGATTTCACCATTTAATTGGTGATTTGGGTTGAAATATTAGGGAAAATTTCTAGAAACTTAATAGGCTTTAATTTGAGGATTTGAAGAACGATTTGAGATCGGATTTGAGTAATTTTAGTATGGTGTGACTTATGCTTAAATGGATGTATGGATTTTGTTAATTTTATTGGATTCCGAGACGTGGGCTGGGGTTGACTGTTTGAGTTGACTTATTGACTTTTGATTATGAACTTAGCTTTTTTCATATGGAACTAATTCCTATAGCTTGTGTTGATCATATCGAGTTGTTTGTTTCTAGATTCGAGGTGTTCGAAGGATTATTCGCGAGGCAAAGGCTTATTGGAGTGGAGATTTGCACGGTTTGAGGTAAGTAACACTTCTAAGCTTGGTTCTGAGGGTAATGAATCCCTGAATGACGTGTTATGTAATTGCTGTTGAGGAGACACACATCCTAGGTGACAGACGTGTGGGCGTCCACCGTAGGAATCGTGACCCGATTGATGCACAATTTGGGTTGCACGGTGCAGCATGCTCTATTAATTCATGCCATGATTGGCTTATTATAGGGGCTTGGGCAGGATCTGCCTCTTTAGGTTCTGACTCACCAGTAGTGAGCGCAGGTACCTACCGAGTGCGAGTGCTGAGAGTGAGTGCGCCAGCAATTGGGAGGACTGAGTGGCTGTGAAGAATGAGTGACTATGAGGATTGAGTGAATGGGAGGACTAAGTGATTTGATACTCTAAGAGTATGCATATGACTTCATCACTGTTTTGCATTACAGTTGGCATACAGAATTGACATGTAAATATCGAGACGTATCATTCCTCATTTTAGTTACCCTTGGCATATTTTACTAGTTTGAGCTTTAACTGTTGAACGTGAAAGTATGTCGACATTTTTGTACTGTTATTTCTATATTTGGACTGTACTTGTTGAGCTCGTCACTGCTTTCTGGCCAAGGTTAGTCTTGTTACTTATTGAGTACACTAGGTTGGTTGTACTCATTCTACACTCTACGCTTCGTGTACGGATCCAGCTACTTCCAGGTACAGTGGTTGCTGATTTTGGAGCTTTATCAGTTAGGAGATTCTCGAGGTAGTTGCTTTGGCATCCACAGACCTCGACTCTCCTTTATCTTTAAGTTTTATTACATTGTTCTATCTTCCTAGATAGTGTTTCAGACCATGTTATTGTATAGATGCTCATGTACTTAATGACACCTATATTTTAGGGGAATATTGTATTGTGTCGCGGTATTTTCGTACCTGTATATTGAGATTTTACTCTTAAACTTATTTTATTATGTTTTCAAATTTAAAGAATGCGTGATTTATTGTGGTTGTCGGCTTGCCCAGTATTGTGACGCCATCACAACATGCGAGATTTGGGTCGGGACAAGTTGATATCAGAGCCTAGGTTACATAGGTCTCATGAGTCTGGAGCAGGTTTAGTAGAGTCTTGGGGATCAGTACAGAATCATCTGTAATTATCTTTGAGAGGCCACCGAACTATTATGAAAACTTCACTTTCTTGTGTTATTTTTGTGCGAATTTGTTGATCTCGATAAACCTCTATTGTTCTAATCTCTCATAGATGGTGAGGACACGTGCCACCAAATCGGGCAGACGGCCACTAGTACCACTAGCTAGGGCCACGAGAGGCCGAGGTCGCCGTAGTGGTCGAGGTGCAGCTCGTACAACAGCTAGAGCAGCACCTGCAGATCCACCAGTTGCTCCAGCTCAGGAGCAGATTCTAGATGTTGTTGAGCCGGTGGGACCAGCTCATGCACCAGTTGTGCTCGTTGTGATTCTAGGTCTTCAGGAGGCTTTGGCCCAGATATTTACTGTCTGCACTAGCCTTGCTCAGGCGGTTTCAGTTCTGGCAGCAACAACCACTTCTCAGGTCGGTGGAGGTTCTCAGACTCCTGCCGCCCGTACACCAGAGCAGGTGATGCAGGAGCTTCAGACACTGGGGTACTACCAGCCCAGCCGGTTGCAGTCCCTCAGGCCTATGTGGATCCTATTATGAGTGATGAGGAGCAGAAGAGGCTAGAGAGGTTTGGGAGGCTCAAGCCTCCATCATTCAATGGGGCTGAGTCCGAGGATTATTCACACGACGGGTATTCTGGAGACTAGTGGGGTCTCATTTACTACTTTTCAGCTAATGGGGGAAGACTTAGGATGGTGGGAGGCCTTTGAGCGGAGCAGGCCAGCCGATGCTGCACAACTTCAGATGCAGTGATCACATGTATTGTTTTAGTATGCCACATAGATGCTTCCACATTATTTGACCCTTGTTCTAATTATTCAAATGTATCATCCTATTTTACTCGTTATTTGGATATGCCCCATGAGTCCTTAGTTTCACCTGTTCATGTATCTACACCGATGGGCGATACTATTGTTGTGAACCATGTGTATCGATCGTGTGTGGTGATCGGTGTAGGGTTGGAGACTAGAGTTGACCTCTTATTACTTAGAATGGTTGATTTCGATGTGATTTTGGGTATAGATTAGTTGTCTCCACGTCATGCTATTCTGGATTGTGCCGCTAAGACCGTGACGTTGGTGATGTCGGGGTTGCCAAGGATCGAGTGGAGAGGTTCTCTAGATTATGTTCCCAGCAGGGTGATTTCATATTTGAAGGCCCATCAGGGATATTGATTTTGGTATGACTTGGTGCCGGACACTCAGCCCATTTCTATTCCTCCGTATCGTATGGCGCTAACAGAGTTGAAGGAATTAAAAGAGCAGATTCAAGAGCTTTTTGATAAGGGGTTATTCGGCCTAGTGTATTTCCTTGGGGTGCACTAGTTCTATTTTTGAAGAAGAAGAACAGTACTATGTGAATGTGCATCGATTAAAGGCAGTTGAACAAAGTTAAAATCAAGAATAAGTATCCTTTGTCGCGCACTAGTGATCTATTTGACCAGCTTCAGGGACCGAGGGTGTTCTCTAAGATTAATTTGAGGTCTGGATATCACCAGTTGAAAACTGGGGACTCGGATATTTTGAAGACAGCATTCAGGACCCGCTATGGTTACTATGAGTTCCTAATGATGTCTTTTTGGCTTACCAACCGCCCATCAGCATTCATGCATCCGATGAACAATGTATTTCAGCCATATCTTGATTCGTTCTTCATAGTATTTATTGATGATATCCCGGTGTACTTACGTAGCCAGGAGGAGCATGCACAACATTTGAGGATTGTACTACAGAGGTTGAGGGAGGAGAAGCTTTATGCGAAGTTTTCCAAGTGTGAGTTTTGGCTCAGGCCAGTGGCGTTCTTGGGGCACATGGTGTCCCATGAGGGGATTAAGGTGGATGCAAAGAAGATAGAGGCGAATCAGAGTTGGCCCTGACTGTCTTCAGCTACAGAGATTTGGAGCTTTCTCGGCATGGCCAGATACTGTCGTTGCTTCGTGGAGGGTTTCTCGTCCATTGCAGCGCCTTTGACTAGGTTGACCAGAAGGGTGCTCCATTCATGTGGTCGAATGAGTGTGAGGAGAGCTTTCTGAAGCTCAAGACTGCCTTGACCACAACTCCAGTTCTAGTTTTCCTTTAGGGTCAAGCTGTTATACATTGTATTCTTATGCTTCTCGGAATTGTATTGGGTGTGTTTTGATGTAGTAGGGTCGAGTGATTGCTTATGCTTCGCGCCAATTGAAGCCCCATGAGAAGAACTACCTTGTCCGTGATTTTTTGGACCTAGTAGCGACTGTTCATGCTTTTATGATTTGGAGGCATTATCTCTATTGTGTGTCTTTTGAGGAATCTACAGATCAGCGGAGTTTCCAGCACTTGTTCAAACAAAAGGATCTAAATTTTAGGTAGCAGAGATGGTTGGAGCTGCTAAAGGACAATGATATTACCATTCTGTATCATCCCGGGAAGGCAAAGTGGTAGCCGATGCCTTGAGTAGAAAGGCGGTGAGTATGGGTAGCCTTACATTCATTCTTTTTGGTGAGAGACCGCTTGCATCAGATGTTTAGGACTTGGCCAATTAGTTCGTGAGATTAGATGTTTTGGAGCCCAGTCGGGTTCTAGCTTGTGTGGTTTCTCGGTCTTCCTTATATGATGGCACCAGAGAGCGCCAGTATGATGACCCTCGTTTGCTTGACCTTAAGAACACGGTTCAGCACGATGATGCTAAGGAGGTTACTGTTGCAAATGATGGGGTGTTGCAGATGTAGGGTCATATTTGTATGCCAAATGTGGATGGGCTACGTAAGCTGATTCTTGAGAAGGCCCATAGTTCGCGGTATTCCATTCATCTGGGTGCCATAAAGATGTATCGGGATTTGAGGCAGCACTATTGGTGAAGGAGGATGAAGAAAGACATAGTGGGGTTTGTAGCTCGGTGCCTAAATTCTCAGCATGTGAAGTATGAGCATTAGAGACCGGGCAGATTGCTTTAGAGGCTTGAGATTCCGGAGTGCAAATGGGAGCATATCACCATGGATTTTGTAGTTGGGCTCTCACGGACTTCGATGAAGTTTGATGCTATTTGGGTGATTGTGGATCAATCACCAATTTTACTCTTAAACTTATTTTATTACTTTTTCTAACGTAAAAAGGCGTGGTTTATTGAGGTTGTCAGCTTGCCTAGTATTGCGATAGGCGCCATCACGACATGTGGGATTTGGGTCGTGACATCGACCCCTCCTTTCTCTTGCCTTAGCTAGCCTATACAACTATTTTTTCCGCCTTTGACCCTAAGTTCTTCATATAAGTGTTCAAACACTATCATTTTAGCTGCTATCATTGCTAACTTCGTATCCTTCTTTGCCTTATACCTCTCCCTGTGTCTTCGCTTATTATCCGCGTCTTTGCTCTCCATTAACGTCGTGTAAGTGACCTTCTTAGCTTTCAATATTTCTTGGACCTCTTCATTCCACCATCACCGTCTTCCTTCCATTTAATTTAATTATTTATTCCTAATGATTTGGATTGGTTCGGTTGAATAGAATTAAAAAACACTATTGTTGGGCATTTGTTGCGCTTGGAAAATAAGCTTGTTAAAGAAGGCAAAGTTGGTCTATTATAACTAAAAGATAATGGGATTGATATTCGAAGGTTGGATATCAATTTTTGAGTTATTTGGATTTGATCTAAACCAATTTAAATTGATTTTAAAGCAACATATTGATAAAATTTATATGCAGGTTAAGTACGGCCACCAGAACACTAAACGAAAACATATTATCACGCCTGACGAGGTATTTAATTACCAGCAGGTTAAGTACGATCACCGGAGGCCTGGTGGCTTACTTCAGCAGATGGTTATACCATAGTGGAAGTGGGAGCGCATCACTATGGATTTTGTGGTTGGTTTGACGTTGAGGAAATTTGATGTTGTTTGGCTCATTATCGACAGACTGACCAAGTCTGCCCACTTTATTCCAATGATGAGTACATGCACTTCAGAGAGATTGGCCCAGATTTACATTCAGGAGATTGTCCGGTTGCATGGCGTGCCTATTTCCACTATTTTAGATAGAGGCAATCAGGTAACTTCGCATTTATGGACAGTAGTACAAAGTGAGTTGGGTACCGGGGTAGAGCTCATCATGGCCTCTCATCCGCAGACCGACGGATAGTCGGAGCAGACAGTTCAGATTCTGGAGGATATGCTCAGAGCTTGTGTGATAGACTTCAGAGGGCAATGAGATCGATTCTTACCTTGTTAGATGTTGCTTATAAAAGCAGCTATTAGTCCAGTGTAGAGATGGCTCCATTTAAGGCTTTGTATGGTCTACAATATCATTCTCTAATCGGTTGGTTTGAGCCTGGTGGGGCTAGGTTATATGGTACTGATTTGGTAAAGGATGCCTTGCATCAGGTAAGGTTTTTCCAGGATCGACTTTGCACAACTCAGTCCAGCCAGAAGTGTTACGTGAATCAGAAAGTGCGTGATTGTCATTCATGATAGCGAGAAGGTACTCTTGAAAGTCTCGCCCATGAAGGGTATCATGAGGTTCGGGAAGAGGGACGACTTGGAGAGATTGCATACAATCTTCCTTTGCCTCCTAGTCTATCGGGTGTTTATATTGGGTATTTCACGTGTCTATGCTCCGGAAGTACCATGTTGATAGGTCCCATATGTTAGAGTTCAACACAATTCAGCTAGATGAGAGCTTGGGTTATGTGGAGGAGCCAATTGCTATTTTTGACAGGCAGTTTCGCAAGTTGAGGTCTAAGAAGTTTTCAGCGGTGAAGGTCCAGTGGAGGGGTCAACTAGTCGTGGAGGAGACTTGGGAGATTGAGGAGGACATGCGGAGTAGGTATCCATACTTATTCGACACTCCAAGTGTTAATCTAAACTCGTTCGAGGACGAACATTTGTTTAACAGGTTAGTGATAAGTTGGAATTTACCAACTTATCTCGTCTTTAATATTAGATTTTTGCTATGTTTGATTGATAAAATAGTGTGCTTAATGTCGTTTACTTCTATTTTACAGGTTTTATGTGATTTAGACGTGATCGGGTAGAAACCAAGCGAAAACAAGTCAAAAAGAGGCTCAAAAGCAGAAACCTGGAAATTGGCCTCTGGTGTCACAAGTGCTAGCAGGAGCTCGCAATTGCGAAGTCAACCATGCAAGTCAACGTTCAAAAATGAGAACATGAAAATCGCAATTGTGAATTCAACTAAGTCAAACAATGTTCGCAAATGCAAAATGAGGGCCGCAAATGCGAAACAAAACCAGATAATCAACTTTCGCAAATGCGAAGTCCTTCATCGCAAATGCGATAATCAACAGAAAAGTAAAGGTTCGCAAATGCGAAGATCGCGCTTCAGTTCTGGGCACTTTAGTAATTTTACATTTGTTGGCCCCAACCCTTTAGTACACGACATAGCTCACTTGGGCAGATATCTTTGGCTAATTTTGGGTCTCTTGACTAAGAGAAACAAGCTTGGGAGCTATAGTTTGACACACAGACACTTGGGACTTGAAGATTTGAAGCTTTTGATTGAGAATTTCTTACCAATTTATACTCATTTTTTCATTTTCTTGCTTTGTATTGAATATCTAAGTGTGTGGTATTTTTTTCAGCACTTGAATGTTGTTTATGGGAATATTCATATTTAACGTGTGGATTAAATTTCTTGTTGTGCTTTTGTATTGAATGATTTTTGTTAATATTGAAGTGAGTTAGTGTTTTTTTAATTATTCTTATTCTTTAATGTTTCCAAAGGAGTAGCTTGCCCTTGCACTCGCCCACTAACTTCTAATTAATCTCGAAAAGGTATTTTGGGATTGGAAAAGATTAATTAACAAGAACTTGAGGTGTTAACCCTCACAATATAGATTCTACCTAGGGATAGGATTGAACTACTTGTAGTCATAATCGGCTGTGCCTAACCTCTTAGTTATTTTAGGGATAATTCAATTAGGAAGTCTAGTTAGTCTTTGGAAGAAGCTAATAAAGAATTATTACCCGAGGCTAATTAACATAAACTCGCTCATATTTGTAAAATCGTGAAAAAGATTGGATCTTACTTGAGTGTAATTCCCCGTGTATCCATGCGTTTAGCCATTGATCTTTTTACTTGCTTTCTAAGTTAGTTTATATTTGTGCATTTAGTTATAACTATTTTCTCAACACCTTTATTAGTGTTTGGCTTAGCATAATAAGTCATAATTCGTTTATACGCCTAATATCCTACATATTATGCTCTGTGGGATTCGACCCCTACTTATAGGTGGGTATATTATATTGCATGCGATCGTGTCCATTTACTTTTTAGTAGTGAATTTGGACGTCCTCAATAGAGAATGTAACGACTCGACTAGTCATTTTTCTTTCTAGATCATCGTTTCCTTATTTAAGACTATCCATATGTGTTTTTACTATTTAATGAATTGCTGGGATGGTTGTTTTAGTTTTGAAAGGATTTGGGTTGAATTCGAAATGCATAGTTCCATAGTAGTGCCCTATGGTGGCCAAGCTTGACTTGAGTAAACACTTTGTGGTTATAATTAAAGATCAAACCTTTATGCTCTGTAATTGGTTTCTTAAACATTTTTTGACACAGTGATGTGTTATTTGACTAGATCTGATCCGTTCGAAGGTCTATTCACATGCTATTGTATTTTTTTAGTATTGACTATGCTCGTTTGAGATAAGTATCTTGCCTAGACTTGGTTGATGGTCATGTCACTTGAGTTATTGATATTGGCTACATACTAGGGGTGGCTTGCATGTGAGGGGTTGATCGGGGTTATGTTATGCCTTGTTTGGATATTTTGATTCTCGCTTTCATGATTATTATGTTTGTATGAATACGTAACCTTGTGAATCATGCTAGGGATCATGTGTGGACTTGTTTTTCTTGTTTGAACATGATACTCACAATTGTGTGGCGTATCCGCCTAATTAAGCTATACTTGTACACTCACACATGCATATTCTTTAGTCTGCTATTTTATCAGTCTACAAGTACATGATTTGATATCCATTGACAGTTTACATCTATTCTTATATATTCTTTCCGTGTTATGGACTGGTTTGACTACACGTGAGCTGTCAGTGTGGCTATTTTGATTATGGAAGGTAAGTTGTTTGTGTAGCGTGTGGATAAGGATACATCACCCTAGGGTCTTCCTCTCATGTTTCTCCTTAATGACGTGCACGCAGTTGTGCAATACTGTTCAGTGTTGGGGTTTTGTGTATCTTCTTTATATGCAAATTTCTTTGATGTATACATGATTTTTACTGCATATCTACTATATATGCAAGATCTGTACGTGTATACATATCTTTTTATGCATATCTTCTCTATATGCCGCTTCTACTGTTGTAATGATACACACTACATATCTTCTCTATATGACTCTATATATGTAATTTGTCTTGTCTATTTATGCATATTTCCTCTACATGCCGAACTGTTATTCAATTTGATGTTCGTGCATATCTTCTCTTTGTGCACCATGGACTTTATCCATAGTCATGCATAGATTCTGGTATTGCTACTGCATATTCATATGTATTCATAAGTTGTACAGATTTATCAAATGAGTATTATTTGGGATTCTTTTCACTACCTCACCAAGATTAGTCATGATATTTACGGAGTACATAGGGTCGGTTTTACTCATATTTCACTCTGCACTTAATTGTGCAGATCCAGGTGTGCGACCTAGCTGAGAGCTGTGTTGGTTATTGTTGTTGTATTGTTGAGACGAGGTAGAGCTACTTCCCGATCACAGTCCTTGGTGTCTCTTCCTATCTTCCTTAACTGTTTTTGTTCAGACAATATTTTATATTATCAGACTTACATTCCTGTTGTAGAGCTCATGACTTTATACGATCAATTATGAGGATTTATGTATTGATGCAGTCTTTATTTATGATGTTTGACTCTTATAATTATGTATTATGTATTTCGTTATCATATTTGATTATTGCTTTATGATTGGCTTGCAAATGTATAAAGAATTCATAAGCATCACTGTCTAGACTAATCCCGGAAATTTGCTGTCATAAGTTCACGAGCTGCAAATTCCTCTCCATATGGGCGACCATAGAGAACAGTAGCAATGAGTTGGAAAGATGAAAAAATTCCGCACCGTTTGGTGGTGAAAAAGTACCGAACCAACCTCTAAAGAACCCTCTTTTAGTTGCGAACAATCCTTATCAAGTAATTTCTACAAAATCTCTCCCAGGTGCAACGGATAATCCCCTTGGTGCAATTGATACTATTGTGCAAGGCCAAGTGCAGGAGATTGCTCACCATCCGAAGATGTAGCCGTAACCAATCTTAAGAACACTACACTGCAGGAGTTGAGAATTCCGACCATATGCAAAACTCCCAAGAAAATCTTGTCTCTGAAAAAGCTGTTACCGGAAATGATGTTCTAATGGTCCAAACGGACCATATCCTATGTGGAACAACTACTGGTACAATGGAAGAAAGGCCTACATCAACTTCCCTATACCTCATTCGGCAAAACTTCACGATTTTACAAAGAACCACCCCAGCCCAACTCCGCAGCCCAAGTGCTCGACAAAATGCAAGAGACTTCATTGTAAGGCTGAGTGAACGTGAGCCTCACCAAAGGATTGGAAATCAAGCAGCTGATGTGTCATCCTCACCAAAATCTCAAACGATCGACGATGGAGTTCCAAGGGACCTAAGGGAACATATGAATAATTCTAAGTCTAAAACCAATAAGGAAAGTGAAGAACCAACTATTTGAAATGCTGATATATTGCCACAAGATAATGTTTTTAATCAGTCTACATCCAAGGTTAATGACGACACTTCTAGTGTTGTAAATGAGTAAAACAAACAGATAAAGAAACATCTCAAACTTTCTCACAATCACACACAGCCAAAAGTCTCCGCCAACTTTTATAGACGCACCAAAACCTTAACCTCCAAACCACCTGTTCACAACCCTGTTGAAGTTTCTGATAATACCCTCACACATGTTACACCTTCAATAGACCAAATGGAAAAGCCCCAAAATTACTTTGAACCTCCACTTCCTACTGTCACTCACTCATAGGCCACCAAAATGAGAGCTAAACTTGCTGAAGAAAGAATTTCTATTGAGTTCACTCCTCTAAGAATAACACTGAGCAAGGACTGTCGGTTGTAGTCTTCAAAAAAGAGACTACATGATCAAACTGGCTACCAGATGCCAATACACTATGGTTGGAAACTTTTCCAACACAATGGCCAGAATGGAGGTTATCAGAAGAAGTTTCATAACTCAAACAGAGATAGTAGGAGATGTGAAGATTGTACACTTCAACTCAAAGACTATTTACGTAGACCTGGACAATGAATATGATCATGCAACTGTATGGTACAAGCAGTATATGTATATTCAGGGGCAAATGATGAAAATTGGGGCTTGGTCGCTATTGTTCAATCCTAATAAAGATTCTCCAATTGTTCTAGTATGGGTAATCATTCCAGAACTTCTATGCAATTTCTACTACATGGAAATATTTACTCATCTCTTATCATCTGTTGGTAAAGCACTGTTTTTGGATTTGGCATCCTTTCAAAAAACAAGAGGTAGTGTAGCTATCATTAAGATGCAGATTGACCTCACTAAGGAAATACCTTCGCATGATTGGTTGGTGAAGATCAAGATGTGAATGGGGATGGCAAATGGTTTGAAGTTCAATATGAAAGTGTCCCAGACTATTGCTTGTATTGTAAATACATTGGTCACTTGTCACACACATGTCCAAAGAAATTGAATGATGAAGAAATAAAGAAAAGAACTGGAGCCTATAGAAGGAGAAGCAGGACCATCAAGTGGTCAACCAGTAACAAAGCAGCTAAAACCAGGAAAACAGCACCAAAGGTCAGGGTAGAACAAAAAACAAGAGCAACAATCAGACAAGTGAAGTGCAGACAGGAGAAGCTCACCAAAATGCAGGGGCTGCCCCTTCAAACAAAGACTGGCAAACTCAAAATAAAAAGCATTTCAAAGGAATACAAAACCGTACAGCTTCACAGGAGAGGAGTGATGATCCTATTACTTAGATTCAATCCACTCCCCATATTCCATCTGCTGAAAATATTGAGGCAAGGAAGGATGGTCAGGAGAGATTTCAGGTTGAGAATCTTAAGAACCATATACCACCTACAACCATTGATCAATCAACAAGTACTCAGGGAGCACCCTAAGGAGAGGTAGAAACGTGTGATTTCCAATTCCAATGATGGGAATCACACTGACAAGACAGTCAAACGAATAGTTCTTCAGACTCCAGAAGATGTTGCAACAAAGTGCAGAACAATCCTAGTCAGAAAAAGAGAAGATAAATGAGAAAACAGAGGGATGCTATACCTAGTACACAAGCAGCACCCTGAGAAAATAACGTGAATCATCTGGAGTACTTGACTCATCATGTTTTAAATGATACAGATGCTCATAGTATCTAGTTAAAGACCCCACCAGATGACAACCCTATGATGAAGGAGGCAAGAACTAGGCCACAGTCTACACCCATACCTCATGTAGGAAGCATCACCGGCTGCACCTTCACCTCCTTCGATAGAAGTTAGAACTCAAACAACAGCTACAGTTCCACCTACACAGTCTAAAGTTACCATAACAAAAATGGTTGATCCAGAGACTGAAGTTATACTCCAACATATTGGAATGGTGGAAGTTGAATACAACCACACACGATCTGAAGATGAAAGAAATTTTAGTGATGAGGCAGATGATGGGCACAGTAATGATTTGGAGGCAAATGACACATGCAATAAGCTTCTTAATGCTATCAATGGTGTTACTGATTAGTACAATCATATGGAATGCAAGAGGTATTAGAACCAAAGGGGCCATTGAAAGACTTATAACCTTGAAGCAACTTCACAAATTAACCTTTATTGCAGTTCTGGAACATTGTATTGATGACACTCATATCAACCATTATAGAATCCCGTTGTCCATGTAAAACTCAACTTCTAATGTCAAAAATAAAATTTGGGTATTATGGGATCAAGACATCACTGGTAATGTTATTGATCAGGATGAACATGAATTGACCATGAATTACAACACACGGAAGCAGGGAGCTATTTCACATCACTGTAATCTTTTCCAAATGTAAAATAGCATTGTGAAGACTTCTTTGGGTGGTATGAGACAGAAGTCCATGACATGCATAATTCCATGGTGTGTCATTGGCGACTTCAATGTGATAACATCCATAAAAGAGAAAGTTAGAGGCCTTCCTTATCATATGAACCAGAGCTTGGAATTTTTAAGCATGGTTGAAGACTGTGGTTAAGTGAATCTTTGTTTATATGGCAGCAGATTCACCTGGTCAAATGGAATGCTCAATAGTGTGGAAGAGATTAAATAGAGGTTTGGTCAATGATAACTGGCTGATCTCTTATCATGATACAACTATCACTCATCTATCATCAACATGATAAGATCATAATCCTTTAAATATGGGGATGAATGTAAGACAAGATTCTGGCAAAAGATACTTCAAATTCCTCAATTGCTAGGTTGAAATGAGAGCTTTGTCCCACTTGTGTAGGAAATCTAGAATAAAGAGGTCTGTGGCAGTGCTTTGTGGATCTTTCATCAGAAACTTAAAGCACTATACAATGCCTTAAGTATATGGTCCCGACAACAGTATGGGGACATCTTTCAAAAGGCAAAATAATATGAACAGAACTTGAAGCAGGTTGAGATGACTTGGGCTCAGACAAATGATGATAATGACAGTGTAGAAAATGATAAGCTTTAATCTCAATATGTGAGGTACATGAAATTAGAAGAATCTATCTCGAAACAGAAAATACAGCTACAATGGTTCAAAAAAGGGGATGCTAATTCAAGATACTTTCACAGCCTGATAGAGGCAGAAGAAGAAAATTGTTCAATCATAAAATCAAGGATGGTGATGGGAAATGGATTCAGGGTGATGAAGCTATTGGTGAGCAGCCAACAACTACTTTCAAGATCTCTTCACACAAATAGGAGGTGTCATTAGAGAAGACCTGCTGTCTTGTATTCCATCCATGATTATAGAAGAAGATAATGAATTAATATCTAAGGATCCTACCATGGCAAAACTTAAAGAAGTTATCTTTTGCATGAATCCAAATAGTCTGCTGGTCCTGATGGTATGAATGGAAAATTCTTCCAATCATGTTGGAACATCATTAAATCTGATCTGCTAAATGTGGTCCCGGCTTTCTTTTGGGGTGCTGCTATGCAAAAATATATGACTTGTGCCTGTCTAGTCCTATTACCCAAGGTGGAATTTCCAAATTCCTTGACAAAGTTCAGGCCAATTACCCCCAGTAACTTCATCAACAAAATAATTTCCAAAGTCATAAGCTCTAGATTGGCACCAATCATTTCTAAAATCATTTCTTGGGTATTTACTTGCATAATGCTGAGAAGAATGGGCTTAAATGAGATGATCATTAACATGATTTGGAGAACCATGTCCAATAAATGGTACTCAGTCATTATTAATGGTACCAGATAAGGGTTTTTTCACTCAATAAGGGGTCTGAAACAAGGAGATCCCTTAGCCCCGTCTTTGTTTATCATTGGAGATGAGCTACTATCCAGAATGCTCAACTTAACCCATGACCAGCTCTTCATTGGGTTTTACATGGAAAAAAGAGGCCCGCATATTAATCATCTAAGTTTTGTTGATGACATTATCATTTTTACTTCTGGGGCCAGAACATCCGTACAGAAAATCATGGAGATTCTTAGTAGCTATTAAGACACTTTTGGCCAGCAAATAACTGAGATAATGGTCATTTCATGACTTCTTCTTTTGCCTTCAACACTACAGTGAGAAGAATACAACGAGTAACTAGATTAAACAAGAAAGAATCTCCTCTCACATACCTGCAATACCCACTTTATACAGGTACAAAAAAAATTGTACACTTCAACTTCATTGTGGCTAAAATAGTTAACAAAATCAAAGGCTGGCATAGTAGGATTCTATCCTCTAGAGAAAAAGCTACTTTGATCAAGAATGTGTTACAATTAATACCCATACACCATCTATCAGCTCTTTCCCCTCCTAAAATTATCCTGAAACAAACAAAAATCGGCTGCTACACTTTTCTAGGGAGTGGAGAATGACAAAGCCAAATATCATTGGTCCTCATAGCAAAAGCTATCTTTTCCAGTGAGTGAAGACGGGATTGGCTTTAGAACAATGGAAGATGTTTGTCAATCCATGAAATACAAACAATGGTGGTTATTTAGAACCAAGAAGTCATTATGGAGCAACTTTCTTAAACATAAATACTACCAAAGATCAAAGCCAATATCCAAGAAATGAGATACTACACAGTCACAAGCCTGGAAGAAAATGATGCTAAAAAAAAGGAGGCTAAGAAACACATTCACTGGATATTGCACTCTGGAAATTGTAGCTTTTGGTGGGACAATTGGTTGTGCACAGGTGCACTTGCTACTTGTAGAATTGAAGGAGGCAGACCTGGAAATATTACAGTGGCTCAATTATGGGAAAATAGTCACTGAAACCTACTGTCGCGCCCCGTTCTCTTGTGAAAGCGGGGTTTCGACGTGTGACGACTCTTTTAAATATAGGTATTGAAAGAGAAGAGTCACCACCTAATGATTTTTAAGGTTCGTTAGGGAACCTAGTTGCAAATAACTCTATTTGACTAGTCAACACCACCAAAGATCGGGTAAGGGCTTAAATTACCTCAAATAGAAGGTGTTAGGCACTCTTCGAGGTCCCAAACTGTGGGTACCGGCTGAACTTTAGACCATGTGGATAATACAATTAGACTAGGCGATCAAATAAATAGAAGGGAAGTTCAAAGGTTTCCAAAACATATGAGAGTCGGTACAAGTTATAATGACTACAAGGATACAACTGCGTTGTTCTATAATGAATGACTAAATATTGATAACAAGGGCATAAATGAAAAAGAGGGGATGGGGGTCCTAAGGGCGTTAGTCTAAAGGATAAACCCGAGCAACATAAATAATATTTCGCAACTCCCTTAGAGTAGAGGTTGCTCATACTATTCAGCAGCACATACTATCCTCTCCTGCTACCCGATTACTTTGATTAAGTTATTTTCTTAAAAGCGTTCTAATTCAATTCTAATTCATACCCTATGCGTGCATTACCCATCCCATGCCTATGGTCCAGGAAGCTTTGGACCTACTATAAGGGGGTTCTAGACTTTACTTGGGTTGCTCAAAATGATAAAACTAGGCGACATGCAACACAGATAGGACTGCATATAATTGCAATAAAAGGCTCAAGTAACCTCCACACATAAGTAGGAAAGCACGCAAACAGATTTCCGATTAGGGAGTAGATAACATTAAGACGTGTTGGAATGGTTAAGTTCTATTGGCATGATTTCTACGTGATTTTGGATTCCAGTATTATATAGGCCGTCCTATAGACATGATATTTAATCGTTTGCGTAATAAGACTGTGAAAACAATCCCATAATTCTGAATTACTAATGTTGATTTTATTGATATGTGTCTTAAGCAGGTGATAGTACACTATAGGCATGATCTCTAATAGTCGCATAATTAGGAGGTGAAGTCATTTGAAAAGAAAAGATTAGTAGCATCAATAAACATCCTATGGCAGAATTTCTAACAATTGACAGTTGGACATGATTTTAAAACACTTTATCCTTACAGGTGTGCTATCAAAATGAAGCAGTACAAAAGCAGCATGAAGCAATTGATTAATTAGTTAAGACTCTATAGTCATAGTATCTAGATAAGTAAAGATATTGCATTGTTGTATCCTATAAGAATATTATCTAATAGTGCATAGAAATAAACATGCGAACAAGTGAAATATTAAGGTTCTTACAAACATATTTCTGATAGTGTGCGGGCATTAGACAGGTTGAGTAGGTGAAGTGTTTGAGTTCCTATAGGCATGATATCTAAGTGCAAGAAGTCCAGTTTGGATCCTATAGGCATGCTCTCTAGCCATTCAAGTCATAACATTCTATAATTCCAGAGAATGAGGCGTGATGAGTAAACAAGCTATTAAGATCCTATAGGCATGATCTCTACCCATTCATGCTAAAGATAAAGTATCCCAAATCCCCATTTTCACTAGTCTCAATTGTTCGTTATTACAAGTTATTACAGGGCTAAGACAGACGCAATACCGACCTGACGGTGACAAAACACAGGCCTTCAATAGTCGTACTCTCCGGAAAAACATCAGGCCCAAACCACATGCACACAAGATAACTAGTGTGCACCTGAATCCAGTGCCCAGGTCCAAAAATACCCATGGCCCATTTCCAGGCCCAATGAATAACTTACTTACCCACATGGATACTAAATTTAGCTATGCAGGTGACAATACTCATAGAACTACTTAATCCCTTAAATCTTACAGCTATAGCCATTAACAACTCTAGCCAAGACATATAAATAGGATCATGCTAAATGAAAAAGCACACAAGACACACATGAGGCAAGGTTATGCTCTGTAATTCCAGAAACACAGTTTGATAGTGACAAGATTGACCATCATAGGACAGTAAACCATTTTAGTAAATCATGATCCAGAAACAACCTAAGGACCTTTAGATTATAGTCTAACAGAATCATGAACAAGAAGCAGGTAGAGTACAGTCTTTATATGAATGTCTTAACATGAAAATCAAATGAGAATGTGGTTGCAAATAGCATTGACATGCTAGTGGGCACAATATGGAAAACATACTTGGTTGATTACAAAACTTAACCTGATGGACATTAACTATAGTAGGATTGTGCGGTCAGGGAACACAATTATTGGAGTTACAAATCGCTGACAAACATGCTTGGCTTGAGATTAAGGCAATGTTATACATGGGAGAGTCAAGGATTAATTTGCATTAAATAATAGGTTATACTCAAAGGATCTAGTAGGAAGAGATTCATTAAAGCAGACTTTGAGCAAGCAGTTTCTACAAAAGGTCCCCGAAATCCAAGGCATGAATATGAACTCCTAATAGGCAAAAGACATGACATTGAGGCTAACACGAGCATGATCAATCAAACAAAACCTCAAAAGGCCAGAAACCATTTGAGTCAAATACTTAGAGTGAAAGTATACTACACATGTTGAAACCAATCAAGTCTGATATTAGAGAGCATGGAACTGCAAAACGTCATTGAGACAATAGAACTATAGAAGCCCACAACAATACGACACTGGGAGTTCACAAATAACAAAGAAACATAGGTCATGTTTGTCTATAAAAGTTCAAACAATGTTGGCACGTGGAATACACATACATGAATAAGTAGAGGAGTAATAATTAAAGCTGTCAAGGGTAGAGAATGCTAACCAGTTGCAAAGATGAACGAGGAAAAGGGTGAGTAATTTAAAATCTCAGCGATAACAGTGGGAACACTAGATCCTAGTGCGTCAGAGCGCATATGAGCATTAGTGAGCCCTGAGTAGTGCCAGCACTAGGGAGGTTAATAGAGAAGATTTTTGTGGCCTTGGCTTTCAGCCGGCCACAATCAATAGAGCTGGAATAATATAGAAGGTGAAAAGTGAGAGATTAAAAGTAGCTCTTAAGCGATTACAGTATGTCCAAAGGGGAAATTGTGGAGGGGTTTATATAGTAATAAAAATCAACACATAAATAAGGAAATACAGTCAATCGAACATAAACAAGGAAAGAAGAACATGCAAAAATCAATGTAGAATCAGATTAGGAGAAGAAACTAGGTAAACACTAGTTTGACTAGGATTAGAAATTGGCCGGAGATCTTGGTGAGAACCTCATAGCCTTGCTATGAACGTATACCGACAAAATATCGTCCAAATCATGGAGAGTAAGGCCGATCTCCTTTGATTCAGAGACTGGTACTTGCTAAAAATGGGCAACTATTAAGTAACATCATACTTACAAAAGTAATAGTGGCATAATTCAGAAAAGGAAAGTAAATCATGGTAAGAATCCATGGATGATTTTGATTCAAAGAAGATCTTAGGTGGCGGCTAGGGTTTCTCAAAGAAGAGGGGAGTAGAGGATTTAGGGGCCGCTGTTGTGGGAGAATGAGATTAGGGATTAGGGTGAGGGTATATAGGAAAAGGGTAGGGATCATTATGGGCCGTTGAGATTAACGGCCGTGATTAAAGGGAAGTGGGGTGGGTCGAGTAAACTGGTCAAGACCGGGTTGGAACAAAGGGGTCGTTTGGTTTGGGCCAAGCAAGATTAGGGTTGGGCTCATTTATTTGGACCTTAATTGGTCCAAAGATAAGGCATAATTTGGGCCAAATTTTTAAGTAGAGGATTAAGGGGAAATAGTTTTAATAAAATAGTAAAATAAAATATAAAAATGCTATTGATGAAACTTAACACTTTATTACAATAGTAGAAATTATGAAAAATGTAAACAATTATTTTGACCTAAAATAAGATGACAAATGCATTTTAATGTAAAATATAGGCTATTATTGTAAAATTACGTATTTGGAAAAAAATTGCAAATGTAATTACATAAAATGATGTAGAACATTATAAAACAGATATTTGAATGCAAATAATAGAGTTGGATAATTAAATCATCACAAAATAATTTAAGGGGGGGGGGGGG
>MCJB01011108.1:126349-157771 GCA_002018475.1 Nicotiana obtusifolia | reverse complement strand
GGGGGGGGGGGGGGTAATTAATACATAGTCAAGTAATTTAACTGCAAGAAAATCAGTTTTCAAGCTTTAAAAATTATTTAAAATTATAAAAATACTTGTATAACTAGTGTAAATTGAGTAATGATGCAAAATAATATATGAAAGAACATATGCTATTTGAAATACGAGGGCAAAATTGGATATCAACAATTGCCCCTCTTTACCCGAAAAGGATGAAAGAGTTGTCGGGTAATGATAACGATGACCAATTTTGTCCGAAATGAGTGGGGGATGATGCATTTTTGAAAAATGGGGGGCCGAAACCTGGTTCCTAAGTTTCCTACATATCCATGGCATTACCGGAATCAGGCCGTGTGTAGTTATAGATCCAATGACGAACGAAACTAATGGTGTTATTATAAAAGTGGTCGTACGTTTCAAATTGATCTTTTGGGTAAGCTAGTGTCGTAAGTAACGGATAATTTTGGGTGGAGCCATGGATGTGAAATGAATGTTACAGATGTACGAGGCAGATATTTTGACGGTTATAGGACAAAAACTAATTAATTACTAGTCGTCAGTTACATTTGAGATAGTCAAAGGATGCGAACATTGTGAATGGAAACAGGAGCGAAAATTGCTCCTGTTTGTATAACGGTTACCTCCCGAGTTACCTGCAAAACTTAAAATACGATGCACACGAACATATGGGGTTATTACGTCATTTAAACATGATGTAAATTTCCTCTTGGACCATGAGGGTTGTCTTCGGACGTTTGAGGATGATGTTCTTGGACCATGACGTCCTAGGCCATGAAGCATATGATAAGGGATTTGCAGGCCATGAAATGGTGTCCTCGAGCCATGAGGATGGCACCTCTGGACTATGAAGCCTTTGAATAATGATGTGTAGTTTTGAGAGATCATCCGGCTATGGCATGATGTCTTTGGGCTATGAGGATAATTCCCTCAGACTATGATGTTTTCGGACAATGTGGCGATGTTTCAGCCCATGAAATGCAAAGATGCAGTAATATGGATCGCTTGTCAATGGAAACTGGTGATGCTCAATCGTATGCGAGAACGGACGAGACAAGGTTTAGTCTTGTATGAGATGAGGGCAGTGCTAGCCCGATGCAAAGAGCAGAGACAATGCTTACTCGCATGCAAAGTGAGGGTCGAGTTTAGCTTTATGCAAGGTGGAGACAGTGTTTTGTCTCATGCGAAGAATGGAGACAGTGCTTAGTCTCATGCGAAGAATGGAGACAGTGCTTTGTCTCATGCAAAGCAAAGGCAATGCTTAACCTTATGCGATAATGGAGGCAATGCTTAGCCTCATGCAAGGAATGGAGACAGTGTTTAATCTCATGCAAAGGAAAGGTAATGCTTAACCTTATGTGATGATGGAGGCAATGCTTAGGCTCATGCCAGGAATGGAGACAATACTTAGTCTCATGAAGAGAAAAGGCAGTGCTTAGCCTTACGCATTATGGAGGTAGTGCTTAGCCTCATGCAAAAAATGGAGACAATGCTTAGTCTCATGCAGAGAAAAGGCAGTGCTTAGCCTTATGTAATATGGAGGCAGTGCTTAGCCTCATGTGAAGAATGGAAACAATTCTTAGTTTCATGCAGAGAAAAGGCAGTGCTTAGCCTTATGCAATGTGGAGGCAGTGCTTAGCCTTATGCAAGGTATGGAGACAATGCGTAGTCTCGTGCAAGGAAAGCAATGAATAACTGTGAGAGAGTAAAGCATTTCTTAGCTTAATGTGTTTACGTTTGGCATTTCTTGTTGATGTGAAAATAGTGACCTCGCTGTATGTATGTATTTGCGGATGTTCCTCTTATGTTCATTGTGCCTGCGCCCAAAGAAAAATCATATGTTTTGGCGAGGAGAGAGATTGGTTCGTGCTCTCGATTCCATGCTTCGCCTTTACTCTTGTCTTGAGGTCGTGCTTCAGTCACCCCGGGTAACGTTTGCCTGTCTAGAAATAAAATTTCGAAAAACATGCATGTATTTGACATATTATTTGTGAAAATATAGTTGTTTGAAATAAATGATAATGCACGAGATCAAATAATTTTGATGAACTGATGATTGTGCCCCATTTTTGAGACAATTCAACCTCCTTGATTCGGAATTTTGAGGATCCTCCTCATAATTCTTCGCAGTTTAAATGCGTACTTCTAGGGATACATTCCTTGGTGGTTCCAAACATGATGAGATCAGGTAAACTCGAGATCTTGCCCCAGTTTCTGATCATAGGGGGAATGAAGATTTTATTATGATGTTACTGAACCCACAGTGTTGCCTACGTATCCCCTCCTAAATGGGAATCAAGTCAAGCGTAGTTCTGTTACATCAAATAGAAAGTGAAAACATAATCTTAAACATAGTATCTCTTGACTGCATCCGAATTGATGGGTTTTGGCCAGATCCCCCCATCCATCTCTGCAAGTATAAGCGCTCCTCCAGCCAGTACTTGGTGAACCATGTAAGGGCCTTGCTAGTTGGGTGAAAATTTTCCCTTTTCTTCATCCTAATGTGGGAAGATCCATTTCAGTACTATTTGCCCCGTGTGAATTGCCTCGACCTGACATTTTTGTTGAAAGCTCTCGCCATTCTATTCTTGTAGAGTTGACCGTCACATACTGGTTCATTCTTTTTCCATCGATGAGAGCTAGTTGTTCATACCAGCTCCGTACCTATTCTGTGTCGATGAGCTCGGCTTCCTTTATGATTCTTAGGGAAGGGATTTCCACTTCGACGGAGATAACAACTTCAGTATCGTAGATCAGTAGATAGGGGGTTGCCTCAGTTGAGGTACGAACTGTGGTGCGATACCCGAGCAAAGCAAACAGTAGCTGTTCATGCCATTGCTTTTAATTATCTACCATTTTCCTCAATATCTTCTTGATGTTCTTGTTGGCGGCCTGTACGGCTCCGTTCATTTACGACCTGTATGCTGTAGAGTTCCGATGCTTAATCTTGAATGTTTCTCACAAAACTTTCATCAAGTCACTGTTGAGATTGGCGGCATTGTCAGTAATGATTGACTCAGAACTCCAAATTGACAAACGATGCAGTCTCGAACCAAATCTGCTACAACTTTCTTAGTTACATCCTTATAGGATGTGGCTTCAACCAATTTTGTGAAGTAGTCTATAGCCACCAGGATAAACCTATGTCCATTTGAAGCAGCGGGTTCTATTGGTCAGATGACATCCATACCCCAAGCAGAGAAAGGCCAGGGTGAACTCGTTGCATTGAGTTCGTTGAGCGTTACTCGTATCATGTCAGCATGTATCTAGCATTAGCGACACTTTTGAACATATTTATGCAGTCAGCTTCCATAGCCATCGAAAAAAACCCTGCTCTTAATATCTTCTTGGCCAGAACGAAGCCATTCATGTGGGGTCTGCAAGTTCTGGCATGTATTTCCCTGAGCAACCTAAACACCTCCTTGGCATCGATGCATCGCAACAAACCCAAATCAGGAGTCCTTCTATACAGAATTCCTCCACTCTGAAAGAAATGGCTGGCCAATCTTCGAAGCGTGCGCTTCTGAGTATGGGTAACACTCTCAGGATATTCTCCCTTTTCAAAGTATTCCTTGATGTCGTGGAACCATGGATTTCCGTTAATCTCTTCTTCAACATGAGCATAATAAGCTGGCTGCTTATGAATTCCTATTGGGATAGGATTGATGAAATTCTGGTCTGGGTGTTGTATCATGGAAGACAATGTGGCTAATGCATCTACAAACTTATTTTGAATCCTTGTAACATGTTTGAAATATTTCTTTGTGAACCTCTTTATATGTTCTTGTACACAATGCACATATGGCAATATTTTGGTGTTCTTCGTAGCCCATTCTCCAAGAACCTGGTTCTCCAACAGATCTGAATCTCCGATTATCAGCAACTCCTGAACGTTCATGTCAATGGCCAACTTGAGTCCCAAGATGCATACCTCATATTCTGCCATATTGTTGGTGCATGAAAAGTTGAGTTTTGCAGATACCGGATAGTGTTCACCGATTTCTGATACTAAGACATCTCCGATACTCACTCCTTTTTAGTTTGCTACGCCATCGAATAACATCCTCCAACCATCATACGCCTCGATAATATCTTCTCCTACAAATGATACCTCCTCGTCGGGAAAATACGTTTTTAATGGTTCGTATTCCCCGTGTATAGGATTTTCTGCCAAGTGATCCGCCAATGCTTGCCCTTTGATTGCCTTCTGAGTTACATAGACGATGTCGAACTCACTCAGCAATATTTGCCACTTTGCTAACTTACCCGTAGGCATGGGTTTCTGAAAGATGTATTTTAGTGGATCCATCATTGATATGAGATATGTAGTGTACACACAGAAATAATGTCTCAACTTCTAGGCTATCCATATCAAAGCACAGCAAGTACGTTCCAATAAAAAGTATCGGGCTTCATAAGGCGTGAACTTCTTGCTCAGATAATATATTGCATGCTCCTTCGTTCCTGTTTCATCATGCTACCCTAGAACGCAACCAAAAGCCCCATCCAACACAGACAGATAAAGAAGCGGAGGTCTTCCTGGTTCTGGTGGGACCAACACGGGCGGTTTAGATAAATACTCCTTGATTTTGTCGAAGGCTTTCTGGCATTCTGCAGTCCAGCTTGTTGCAGCATCTTTCCTCAGCATTCTGAAGATTTTCTAACATATCACCATGGATTGTGCTATAAAGCGGCTGATACGATTGAGGCGCCATAGAAAACTCATCATATCTTTCTTATTCTTTGGTGGTGGCAAGTCCTGGATAGCTTTGATTTTTGACAGCTCTTGCTCAATACCTTGGCGGCTGATGATGAGACCTATCAATTTTCTAGCAGGAACTTCGAAGGCACACTTTGCAGGGTCCAACTTCAAGTTGTATGTTCGAAGCCGATCGAAAAATTTCTTCAGGTCTGCTATGTGATGTGAAGTCCTTTTAGATTTGATGATAATATCATCCACACACACCTCTATTTCCTTGTGCATCATGTTGTGGAAGATAGTCTTCATGGCCCTCATATAGGTGGCCTAAGCATACTTTAAACCAAACAACATCATTTTGTATCAATATATTCCACATGGTGTGATAAAGGCGGTATTTTCGGCATCTTCTTCATCCATCCAAATGTGATGGTATCTGCAAAGCAATCCAGAAAGGGTTGGAGTTCATGCTTGGCCTAATTATCAATCAGTATGTGTATCTTGGCCAGCAGGAAATCATCCTTGAGACTTGCTCTGTTCAGATCTCCGTAATCGACACATACTCTAACTTTCCCATCTTTCTATGGAACTGGCACAATGTCCGCTAACCAGGTCGGGTATTAGACCACTCGGAGAAACTTGGCTTTGATTTGCTTGGTGATTTCCTCTTTTTATCTTCAAACTCATAGTTGGCTTGATCTTTCCGAGCTTCTTCTTTACTGGTGGACACATAAATTGATAGTTAGCTTGTGAGCTACTATGAATGTGCTTAAACTAGTCATATCGTCGTAGGACCATGCGAAGATGTCTTCATACTCCTTTAGGAATCTGATATACTCTTCTATGATTGATGATTATAGATGAATGCTTATACGAGTTTCCTTGGCTGTTTTGGAACCCCCTAAGTTGACGGCCTCAGTTTCCTCCAAAGTAGACTTTGGTTTGTTTTCAAAATTCTCTATTTCTTTGATGATTTCCTCGGGTATTATATCATCTTCCAGATCTTTCGAATCAGTGTCCTAATGTTGCGTTGTCTCATTACATGTCACAGTCGTAGGTTCATCCGGATATGTAATAATTATGCTGAAAAGAATGTGGAAAGATAATAATAAATATGAAAAGCAGTAATGCATTAATAAAAAATGTCAACAAGTACAACTCGATGGCTCAAGTAGTTATTTCAAAACAAAATACTGAAAAATATCTTATATGCTCAAAACTATCTGAAAATAATTCATGCTAATTTTACAAGCTACCTAGAAACTCGGCGAGCCCGAGATTGTACGGCGACCCAATTCTTGAGAACATCTCCTTCTTCCATAGTTTGAATGGTAAGGTCTTCCTCCTCCTCCGCCTCAACAACAATTGCACTGCAGTGCATGTCTTCTTCGTCCTGTACCAGCTTCCTCATATCAGCCAAAATCTCATCTTTCTCAGATCCCCCCAGCATGTCAGCCTGATGGAATGTCTGGTGCAGAGGTGGTACGAGTTTTTCCAGTGGATAATACCAAGACCCTTGCTTGGTTCATGTCCGATCCATAGCAATATGATTATTGTCTTCTTGCCCCATCATCGGTCCTTTTCAATTGCGTTAACCCGTTCGATGGGATGATATGTTTCTCCCTCCAACTTCCTTTTGTTTTCGACGACTGGAACGGTCTGATTTGTGTAGATGGGGTTGCTCCCATCTCCATGAATGATCACTTCCTATTGATTCTACTTGAACTTCACAGCCTGGTGTAGAGTTGAAGCCATTGCCCCGGCTGCATGTATCCATGGTCGTTCCAACAATAGATTGTAACTAGCAGATATATCTAGCACTTGGAATTAAACATCAAACCAGGTCGGACCCATCTGTAGATTGAGGTAGAGTTCTCTTTTAGTGTCTTTCTAAGATCCATCGAACGCCTTCACATTCATGCTTCCCATTCGAATCTCGTGCAGGCCAATCATATAAGAGCGGTCATTTGACATATACTTAGACTCGAACCTCCATCTATCAAGACCCCGGCGATGAACTTATCTTTGAATTGCACTATGATGTGTAACGCCCTGTTGTCACTCAATCCTTCTGGTGGTAACTCATATTCGTGGAAAGTGCTTTTGTGGCTCTGCAATACCTGACCGACCATGTTAGCCATCTCTCCACTAGTGATGCCGGCTGGTATATAAGTTTTACTCAACACCTTCATCAAAGCATTCCTATGCGCGTCTGAGTTTTGCAACAGTGATAAGATGGATATCTGAGCGGGAGTTTTGTCCAAGTGGTCAACAGCAGAGTACTCCATTGCTTGTATCTTGCTGTAAAGATCGTCTATGCCAGTCTCAGCAACAGGCGGCTTACGTGAAGCTTCTTTCCCTTTCTCCTTGCTTCCGCAACATAATCCCATGGATGGCATCAGACTCGTCAGATTGTGTGGGAGCTACCATTACAGTGAAAAGTATAGCTACCTCAACTTCAAATGGCGCCTAGGTTTGAACCACAACTGGCGTAAGGGTGACCGGAGATGTTTTAGGAGAGTCTCCCTCTCGAATGAGTCAAATGGACCCTTCCTGATCCCACCCCTCATCAGTTTCTATCACGTCCACTCCCTCACCGATGTGATCGGGATAGGGTTGTTGCAAAAATTTGGTGCAACTTCCTTTGCTTGTATAACCTTAGTGTCGATCAGCGTCTGTATCTTGTCTTTCAACATGCGGCATTCCTTAATAGTATGACCCTTCATGCCTGAATGATAAGAAACATGTCTTGTTGGGGTTGATCCATTAGGAAGAATTTTCCACAACAACGGTAGGAATATGGGTGACATAACCAGTGGCCTTTAGTCTGTCACACAGTAGGTCTATGGGTTAAGCAGTTGGGGTGTATTGTCTAGGAGATCTGCGGTCGACATTTGGGCGTGGCTTTGGGTAATTTTTTGCGGGTGGGTGGAACTGAATTGTAATATACAGGTTTAGTGTTGTATGCATGGTATGCGGTGGCGGGGTATTGGTATTTTAGGGGTGAGGGTTGATATGTGGGTGGAGGTGTTTGGTATGTGAGGGGAAACTTGGGACCCTAGGCTACCATCACGGAACCCACTTTTTTTTTCTTTGAAATACCTCCTAATTGCAAAGCTTTGTTTGCGGCCGACAGTGCCTAAAAATTGGTTGCCATCCCATTCTTAATTCCTTCTTCTATTCTTTCTCCTATCTTTATGATGTTGGAGAACTTGTGATTTTCAATAACCAACAACCTTTCGTACTACTACGGATCTTGAGCTCTGACAAAGAACTTGTTCATTTGTTCTTCTTCAAGTGCTGGCCTTACCACTTCGGCCTCTAATCTCGAACGAGTAGCATACTCGCGGAAGGTTTCTGTCAGTTTCTTCTTTAGGTTTTAAATATATAAAATGTCTGGTGCATTTTTCTTGTTGAACCTTATTTACCCATGAAATCTGATGCCATACTCACCTGACCAACCAACTTCTTTGGGTTTTGACTGAGAAAGCGTCCCCTGTAAGGCTTCGCATGAACAGCTTCATGCGGATTTATTCATTCTTACCCACTCTTACAAGCTTGTCGCAATATGTTCTCAGATGCACCTTTGAATCACCAATACCATCAAGCATTTTGGGAGGTTTGTAACTCTCTGGCAGTTCCACATCTAGCTAAATGCACAAGTCCTCTTAGTTTAGATCTTTAACGCCTTTCCCCCCTTCAACACTCTGGACTCTCCCTGTGAGCTTCTTCATTTCCTCCGCTATGTCTCTAATAAGCAAGTCATTCTTAGTTGATTTGGGGATGTATAGAGTTTGTTGCGGTGTATTGTATAAGGTTTCCACATATATCGGGTTGCTTTGATGAATTCCCAGAACCTGGGTATATGGGTGGTCATTGATCGAGTTTTGGGGATTGGGAGTGGGTTGTGGTGCATTTTGGGAAGTGTAATAACTGGTGATTAGTGGGTATTGATTTGGATGATGGTGGTGTTGTTGATGGGTTGGCATTGAAGGCGGCTAAAGATTCTGGGGAGGTGTGTGATTATGAAACTTGTGTTGTGTGGGAGGATTCGGAACTATGGGTGGTGGATTCTGATTTTTTGTGTTTTTTGGTGGTGTATGGTTTTGGGTAGTCGGGTTTTGTTGGTTGATGTCGGGAACATTGAGAGTGAGGGAGAGGTTTGCCAGATTTTGGACCTGCTCAAACTCGCCCTATAATTCTAAGATTTTCTGTTCCAAATATAAGACCAGCTCATTCTACCACGGAGTACTTTTGCCATCTGAAGTTTCAACATTTTCTGTTATAGCAGCATTATCTTTCCTGATACCGCTTTATCCATTTTCTCTTTACACTTGATTTTAATTTTAGTTTGCTAGGTAGAGGACCTCTGGATCTAGTGTTGTATGTTGATGATGCCAATATGCACGAAACAACCTTTGGGAATGAGAATAATCAAAAAAGAAATAAAAAGCAAAAAGATAACCAAGTTAGTAAGGTGAAATAAAAGAGTGTTCACAATATTTAAACATGTTTCACAAAATCATGTAATAATTCGCGTCCAAATATGGGGACCTCATTGTGCTTGATGTAGGCCTAAGCGACACATAGACTTGGAGAAAATTGATGTCAACTTTGCTTCATTTTATTAATGCAAAAAATAGGCCAAACAAACTTTCACTAAATAGATAATAATAATAAAGTCACTTATGGCATTAAGCCTTATTACATCGAAATCTAATCTAAGCTAGAAAGCAGTAAAGAACATTATCTCCTAATCTACTAGGTCCCCAAAGGACCTTCTCCATGCTTGGCTCTTTTGACCACATCAATCAAGTTTCCCAGGTCGCGCATATCCAACGGTAAGTAAGCTTTTTCTAGATTCCCTCCTTCATCGTTGTTAATGGATTGACAATCCGAGAGTCTCTTTCTCATCTTCCCTTTCAGCTCCATCAGTCCTTGTTCCAAGTATTCCAATCGTTCTGTTGACTTGGTGGCAATCTCTTTCCATTCCCTTATTGCCTCCATGTTCACATTGTGCTGCTCCAGATGCTTAGCTTCGGACTTGAAGACCCTTTTGTGCAGCCTCTTATACTTAACATGTGCCTCAGTCACTTTATTTATGACCCTATCCGTCAAATTGACTCCTGGCTTGATGTCTCTCACCATGTCGTCTTCTAGCTATGACGGATAGTAGTACATATTACCGGCGTGATAGTTGTCTGGCTCGATAGTTTCCCCTTTCACAATGATCTTTTGGTTCCACATGTGTTGCGCTTTGAATTTGAACGGAAAGACATCTCCCTTGAAATCTGCCTTGTACTGGACCATATTGGAAACCTAAGGTATGACTTGTTTTCTCCCGGCTTGTCTCATTACCCTTATAGGAGCGTAAGGGTGGATACCTCACAGCCCGATCAGCAACAAGTGTGTAGTCTCCTTCGATATGATGATGAACTTACTACTAGGAAACCATTCGAACATCTAATGCACCTTTTCGTCTGTCAAATGCTAAAGAAACGCACCCAACTTACAGCATTTCCAGGATTTGCAAACCTGTCTGGAAGAAACATCATTTTCTTTGGGTGATGGTTGGCTATGTAGTAATTTAGTGTCTTTTGCAGAAGCTGTTGACAATACTCGCCCCTCTGAAAGTATTCCAGCAGCCAGAGTTGTAGCAATAGATTATAACCCTCAAAGTGTCTGAATCCCTACTTGCACCGATCTAGAGCGCGGTATATTTCAGCTGAGATCATTGGGATGATAGTATAAGTTTGTCCTTCTATACCATCCATTAAGGTCCTGGCGACCATGGCTAAACGAGTATGAATCCTTCCTCCTTTCATTGGAAATATCAACAACCCCAAGAAGCAGACAATAAACACATAAACCCAGGGATGTACCCATCCCAAAGAAGTAATGGCTAGTTCATCATGATGAAGACGATATGACTTGCTTTGCCCAAAACGCTCGTAAAGAAACTCGAAACGATGTATGATTTCTTTAGACATAGCAGTTCGTCATTCTTCTTAAAACCTAACATTTTCAGAAAATCGCGGGGAGTATGATTCTCTGGTACTAGTAATCCCGGACTATCCCAAGGCAACTTGGCAAAACCTCCTATCTCTTCTAGAAGAGGAGTCATTTCTATATTGCAAAATTAGAAAACTGCTCTTTTCTCGTCCCAGAACATGGCGGCGGCCGCAATCAGTTCCCTATTTGGGTGAATGTTCAATAAAGATGGCAGGTCACCAAGAACTCTCCTCACATGATTCTTGTCACAAGGCGCAAGGTCTTTCCACCAGTCAAGTAGCAAAGGCGGGATATTCTGGACCATACAGAACCTGGGGATTTCATGCTTCATTTTGTTCAAACAAACAAAGGTTAGCCCTTTCCCCCTTCATATTTGACTACTTACGCAATATTGATCAACACGTTGGCACATTTTCTAGTGTCCATTGGCACTATGGAAATCCCGTCTGACTTTGGACAAGGCTCATCTTAGCGGGCTGTTACGTTAACCATGCTTCAACCCGTACTTGGTTTAGAATGATGCATGTACACTTCAAATTAGAGTAGGGTTGCTAGAAGGGTCTAGATTGGTACTCTTAAGTGGACAACCTGAGAGGGAAAGGCACGGGACCGTCGACTGCACCGCTGATCGACTAGTCTACTGCAAGTAAGCCTTTCCGCTTTAAAAAGGGTAATTTCAGGAAAGCGCGGACACTCATCAAGCGCAGCTATTTGCTTATAATTGGCACGAGTAGAGTATGATGCGGAGCATGCTTTATGCAAATATAATAACATATTTTCAAGTATTTGCATGATAAAAGTACGTAAAAGTAGTAAATAAAATAGCAAAAATGAACATGAAGAGAGAAGAAAAGAAAGACAAAAGAGAGAAGTCAGTTTAGCTCAAAAATGTGCGAGAACGTAATGAAGCAGGTAGGGAAATAAGGATGGGAGAGTCATAAAATAGCAGTCTTAGAAAAAATGAAGGAGATGAGAGAGGTCGTGCATGTAATAGCAGTTTAAAACAAATAAAGGTGAATAAGGAAAGGGATGTGCATGTAATAGCAGTTTTAAAAAAAATAAAAGAAAGTAATCCACATAAGTCAAGTTCATTATGGTAAAAGCTAGGTTTCCCCAGCAGAGTCGCCATGATGTCGTGCCCCGCTTTCTCGTGAAAGCGGCCTTCAACGTGTGACAACTCTTTTTAAATAGAGGTATTAAAAGAGAGGAGTTTCCACCTAACAATTTTTAAGATGCGTTAGGGCACCTAGTTGCAAATAACTATGTTTGAATAGTCAACGCAACCAAAGATCGGGTAAGGGCTTTAATTACCTCAAAGAGAAGGTGTTATGCGCTCTTTGAGGTCCGCAACTGTGTGTCGCGGCCGAACTTTAGACCATGTGCATTATACAATTAGACTAGGCAATCAAATAAATAGAAGGAGAATTCAGAGGTTGTAGAAGCATATGAGAATCGGTACAAGTCTTAATGACTACAAGGATACAACTACATTGGTCTATATTAAACGACTAAATATAGATAACATGTGCATAAATGAAAAGAGGGTGTGGGGTCCTATGTTTTTAGCCTAAAGGATCACCCCGTGCAACATAAATAGTACTTCGCAACCCCATTAGAGTAGATGTTACTCGTATTATTTAGCTGGCATAAACTATCATCTCCTGCTACCCAATTACTATGTTGAAGGTGTTTACTTAAAAGCGAGAGAATTGGATTTGGTTAGACAATGTGTGGTTGGTAAACAAGGATCGGTTTTTTAGCAAGGTACAGAATGTATCGTCAAATATTCAATATGATTCCACAAGATCTAGTTTCGTTCAAGTAACGGATTCTAGCCATCTAATTTAGTTCTAAGTCGTACCCTATGTGTGCATTACGCGTCCCATGCCTATTGTCCAGGAGGCTTTGGACCTACTATAAAGTGGTTATAGACTTTACTTAGGTTGCTCAAAATGATAAAACTAAGCGACATGCAAAATAGATAGGACTGCATATAATTGCAATAAAAGGCTCAATTAACATCCACACATAGTCAGGAAAGCACGCAAACAGATTTCCGGTTAGGCAGTAGACGGCATTAAGATGTGTTGGAATCGTTAAGCCCTATAGGCATGATTTCTATGTGATTTTGGATTCCAGTATCATATAGGTAGTGTTGTAATTTCTGGACTAACGCATTGGCTAATTCGATCGTTGCAAGTCCAACAGACATGATATCTAATCATTTGCATAATAAGTTTGTGAAAACAATCCCATAATTCTGAATTAATAATGCATATTTTATAGATATGCGTCTTAGGCTGGTGATAGTACATTATAGGTAGGATCTCTAATAGTTGCATAATTAGTCAGTGAAGTCATTTGAAAGCACAAGATTAGTAGCATCAATAACATCCTATGGGCAGGATTTCTAACAATTGACAATTGGACTTGATTCTAAACACTTTATCCCTATAGGCGTGCTATCTTAGTGAAGCAGTGCAAAAGTAGCATGAAGTAATTGATTAATTAGTTTAGACCCTATAGTCATGGTATCTAAATAAGTTAAGGTATTTAAATGTTGTATCCAATAGGCATGCTATCTAATAGTGCATAGAAGTAAACATGCGAACAAGGGAAACACTTAGGTTCTTACAAACAAGTTTCTGATAGTGTGCGGACGTTAGACAGGTTGAGTAGGTAAAGTGTTTGAGTTCCTATAGGCATGATATCTAAGTGCAAGAAGACCAGTTTGGATCCTATAGGCATGCTCTCTAGCCATTCAAGTCATAACGTTGTGTGCATATAATTCCAAAGATTAAGGCGTGATGAGTAAATAAGCTATTAAGATCCTATAGGCATGATCATTATTGATTCATGCAAAAGATAAAGTATCCCGGTTCCCCATTTTCACTAATCCCAATTGTTTGTTATTAGAAGTTATTACAGGCCCAAGAATGTACCAACCTGAAGATGACTAAACACATGCTGAAATGAATACAAGCCCACCGAAGCAATTACAGGCCCAATATAAAAGTAACCCAGGAATATCCTACGCCTTTAATAGTCTTATTCTATGGACATACAGTAGGCCCAAACCACAAGCTCACAAGATAACAATAGTGCACCTGAATCTAGTGCCCACGTCCAACAATACCCATGGCCCATCTCCAGGCCCAACGAATAACCTATTTACCCACATGGATACTAAATTTAGCTATGCAGTTGACAAAATTCTCATAGAACAACTTAATCCCTTGGTTCTTAAAGTTGTTGCCACTAACAGACTCTAGCCAAGACATATAAATAGGATCATACTAAATTGAAAGGTACACAAGACACATATGAGGCAAGCTTGTGCTTTGTAGTTCCAGAAATAGAGTTTGATAGTGACAATATTGACAATCATAGGGCAATAGACCATTTTAGTAAAGCATGATCCAGAAACAACCTAAGGACCTTTAGATGACAGTCTAACAGAATCATGAACAAGAAGCACGTAGAGTATAGTCTTGATATGAAGGTTTTAACATGATAACCTAATGAGAATGTGGTTGAAAACAGCATAACATGCTAGTGGGAACAATTTGGCAAATATACTTGGTTGATCATGAAACATAACCTGCTGGACATAAACTATAGCACAAAGAGTCTAAAGAACTCACTATAGGCAAAAGAACATGTCAACTATAGGCTAACAGGACAAGCAGACATTTGGATTCATGTCAGTCGACCACACATGGGAGAGAACTACACATTTGTATTTATCCTAGAAGCAATGCTAAAGGGTGCAGGATTGCGCGTTCAGGTAACACATTTATTAGATTTACAAATCATAAACAAACATACTTGGCTAGAGATTAAGGCAATTCTATAACGTGGAGATTCAAGGATCAATTTGCATGAAACAATAGGTTATACTCAAAGGATCTAGTAGGAAAAGATTCATTAAAGTAGACTTTGAGCAAGTAGTTTCTACAAAAGGTCCCAGAAGTCCAAGGCATGAATATGAACTCCTAACAAGTAAAGGACACGACATTGAGGCTAACATGAGCATGAACAATCAGACAAAAGCTAAAAAGGCCAGAAACCATTTGTGTAAATTACATAGAGTAATAGTATACTACACATGTTGAAGCCTATAAAGTCTTATATTAGAGAACATGGAACTGTAGAACATAATTGAGACAATTGAACTACAGAAAGCATACAACAATACAACACTGGGAGTTCACAAATAACAAAGAAACTCAGGTCATGCTTGTCTATAATCTTTCATACAGTATTGGCACGCAGAATACACACACATGAATAAGTAGAGGAGTAATAATTAAGGCTGTAAAGTTTAGAGAATACTAACTGGTTGTGAAGATAAATGAGCAAAAGGGTGGGTAACTTAGAATCTCAGCGATGACAACAAAGAAAGACAACAGTGAGAACCCTAGGTTCTAGTGCATCAGAGTTCACGGAGCATCAGTGAGCCCCAAGAAGTGCTCGCACTAGGGAGGTTAATAGAGAAGATTCTGGTGGCCTTGGCTTTCAGCCAGCCACAATCAAGAAAGCAGAAATAATATAGAAGGTGAAAAGTGAGAGAATAATAGTAGCAATTAAGCGATTAGAGTCTGTCCAAAGGGGAAATTTGGGAGGGGTTTATATAGTAATAAAATCCAAGACACAAATAAGGAAATACAGTCAATCGAACATAAACAAGGAAAGAAGAACAAGCAAAAATCAACTTAGAATCGGATTAGGAGAAGAAACCAGGTAAACCCTAGTTTGACTAGGATCAGAAATTGGCCAGAGATCTTGGTGAATCAGAACCTCATAGCCTTGCTATGAACATATACGGACGAAATATCATCCAAATCTTGGTGAGTAAGGCCGGTCTCCATTGATTCAGAGACTGGTAGTTGCCAAAAAATGGGCAAGTACTAAGTAACACCATATTTACACATATAATAGCGGTATAACCCGAAAAAGGTAAGTAAATCATGGCAAGAATCCATGTATGATTTAGATTCAGAGAAGATTTTTGGTGGCGGCTAGGGTTTCTCAACGAAGAGGAGAGTAGAGAATTTAGGGGCGGCTGGAGTGTGAGAATGGAATTAGGGTTTAGGATGGGGGGATATAAGGAAAGTGTAGGGATTATTATCGGCCGTTGATCATCTGAGATCAATGGCTGTGATTAAAGGAAAGTGGGGCGGGTCGAGTAAACGGGTCCCACCAGGTTAGAACAAAAGTGGTCGTTTGGTTTGGGCCAGGGCAGAATGGGGTGGGCTTATTTGTTAAACTGTCCGAAAATAAGGCATAATTTGGACCATATTTTGAAGTAGGGATTAAGGGGAAATAATTTTAATAAAATAGTTAAATAAAATATAAAAATACTATTTATGCAACTTAATTCTTTAAAATGCTAGTTGAAGATTATGAAAAAACTAAAAAATTATTTTGACCTTAAATAAGATGACAAATGCAATTTATTGTAAAATATATGCTATTATTGCAAAATTACATATTTGGCATAGAAAGTGCAAATGTAATTATATAAAATGAAGTTAAATATTATAAAACAGATATGTGAATGCAACTAATAGAGTTGGATGATTAAATCATCACAAAATAATGTAAGGAGGTAATTAATACATATTCAAGTAATTTAACTGTAAGAAAATTAATTTTAAAGCTTCAAAATAACAAATAATTATAACAATAATTGTATAACTATTGTAAATTGAGTAATGATGCAAATTGATATATTGAAAGTATATATACTATTTGAAAAATTATGAGGGCAAAATTCAGTATCAACACCTACAGGAATTGAATAGAGTTGCCCCAACTCACAAGATTCATAATATAATTCGGATTCCCATATACTACAAGCCAAAATCTCAAGATCAACCTATATGGACTCCCACAGAGTCTGGAAATTTTACATGTGTATCTGTGTGGGAAGTGTAAAGAACAACGAAGCAGCCCAAATTTACCAATAAAATTACATGGCACAAGAAAATCCCCTTTAAATGGTCCTTTGCTTCTGGAGATCTCTCAGAAACAAATTACCCACTGATGACACCATTATTTCCTTTTGAAATACTACTGTGGCAAGGTGTGTATGTTGTACCATACCTACAGTTGAAACAATAGAGCACATCTTCAGTCAAGGCAACCTTGCTAAAACTACGCGGAAGAAATATGGGGGTCCAGCTGGAATTTGAACTGAAAACATGCCACTCATATTGATCTTGATGACCTAGTGGCTTCAGAAGAAAAACAATGATCATATGCTGGAACTTGTGGAATAACATATGTAGTGCAAACTACGGCTCAAAGGCTTCCTCCATAGCCAGAATAATTTTCCCCATCAACTCTGATGTCCACTTGCTTCTACACACCAACTTCCCGGCTATTAATTGGCCTTATATATGGGTGTTAATACTCTATAATTGTGGATATCAAACATCACACTATTATCCTCAGGTTAAATGGACTAGACCTGTGGTTGGTTTTGTGAAAGTCAACAATGATGGGAGTGCATTGACTAACCCTGGGAGGATATGTGGTGGTATTATTATCAGAAATTACTTGGGTGAATTCATTCTGGCAATTGCATCTCACTTGGAAGAGGGAACCAACAACTTGGAAGAAACAGAACCTGCTTTCATGGCCATCCAATAGTGCATTGCTAATGGTTACAAAAGAGTCCATATGGAGACTGACTCTGAGCTATTGATCAATTGGCTAACAAGCAATAATGATCACCCCTGGATCATCAAGGTGAACCTGCAGAAGGTTAGAGCACTTTGTCTTCAGTGTGCGGAGATCATATACTCCCATGTGTACAGTGAGGCCAATTCCCCTGCTGATTCATTGTTTAAAATCAGGGCATGATTTCAATGCACTAACACAATTCCCCAACATTTCTAGTCTACCTTCTTATATCAAGGGCCAAATCCAGCAAGATTTTCTTGACATCCCTGACTTCAGACACAAAAAGACTCATAGAATCATTTTACCACCACACCTAGCTTCCACCTCTTCTAATGGTTATGGTTGACACAAATAAAATAATGGGAGCATACCATTATGTCCGCGTGTACATTATGAAACACCATCAAAGTAGCCTGAGTAGGATATATGGCTCAAACACTAAGGCCGTCACAAGAGCAGCGCAGATGAAACATCTCCCGTTAAAAACTCTCAAAAGTATCAGCAATAGCAGTACTCACAACAATAGTAGTAACAGGGGAAATATACCGATAGATCAAAGTCATAACCAAGTCTTGTTTGAAAAGGTCATGATTGTCTGGTTTTTACTAACTTATTTGTTCTTTTGTGCAGATACAATGGATGCACTCATAGCATTGATTGGCCTCCAAGGTGTGGTGTTAGCACTTTGGGTGATTAGTCCTATAAAAAGTTGTGTGCTCTGGAGCTCTTACATTCAACCAACTTTCAATGCAGGCAACTGGACTTACTACACCAACAATTACCATCAAAGCACCCTAATACCAACACACACTCATTAACCTTTTAAAATAGCCTTATTCCACTTCAACACTATCCCAATCACATCTCACATCATCTCTCATCATCTCACAGAACCCACAAAAACCTGGGAGTAGAGTTGCATACCCACATTCCAAAGACAGAGGACAGAAAGATTCACATCTCTAACTCCTTTCTCTTTTTTGCAGGTAACATTTCATGTGGCATGCTCAACTATTTAATTTACTCTAAGCGTGTGGTGTCCGCAATCCTAATGTTAATCCTACTGAGACTCTACCAAAGGTCACAAGCATGTCGGAATTTGGTTATATGCTTAAATGTAGCTCCATGTACTCATCAAACAATAACACATGAATCCATGGACTTTCTCTCATGTTGTAGCTTATCTATTAAGTCAACTCTATGAATGCACAAGAACTCGAGAACAAAATCTCACATTTACACCCATAGAAAAGAGGAAAACACAATGCCGCAGATCACAGTCTGCAGAAACACATAATTGGGAGCTGAACAACTTGTCTTTCTCCCCTGGGAGAAGGTCAAAAGGGAACTCTTCCTTTTAACCTGTTTGTTAAATTTCGAAAGTACAAAAGGCAAGCCTCAGCATTGGTGAATTTTCAATGTGTGGTATTAGCACTTGAAATGCTCATTCTATTGAAAATTCATCAATTACCTTGGCAATCTCAACTTCATCATGCCACTTTGGATCACATAATACAATCAGACATGCATATCATGTCTAGGGGATTAAACCTAGATGTCCAATATGGTACTACAAGCAGTAGGTTCCAGATGTTCACACATAGTAGCTTTTGCTAACTGAGCAACCAAATGGACATAACTAGGGGAAAAACCTAGTTGTCCTAGTGTTCTTTACGGCAATCATCATATACACCTTATGGGATCATAAAGAATACACACATGCCTCCAAGCAATGATTAAAAAATTGGACAAATTTAGGGGCTCAAACCTAACTGTTCAGTTTGCCAATCTTAATACTAGTCTCTAGGTGTTGAGATATACCCACATACAAGCATATATGATGGATATGGAGTGCAGAAGCTCTTACACCAACTTCATGATACCATCAGCTCAACCTGGTTCCCTTATACTTTCCTAGATGAAGGCAACAATCATTCAGCACCAAGTGCAAACAATATTAATGTACTGGTCACACACAGAAAATATCTCATGCTGCAGCAAGGTGCTCGCACACCATGGACCCTTTTGTTAGCTATCTTCAACTTGGTTATTGATAAAGCTATGCTGCATATAGTCATCCTTCTTTGGCTCGATTCTTTTATTTCATGTTATCCAAATGTCTATCAAATATGGATAGGCGGTTAGCAATTCACTATAGGTCTAACTTCATATAGTCTTCAGGATCCTTTTGGTTGTTATGTTTTGACAATAAATTAGTATTCCACCATAGTTTTGGAGCTAAGTTTCATGGGCTCCTTATTTGTTGTACTTCGCTTGCTATATATATATATATAACCTAGGCACAATGCCTAGTGGATTCGACTAAAAAAAGTTCATGAGCTGCTTGAATACATCAAACAAAGTCTGAAATGAAATACAAACTGTCTGATACAAAGTAAACAACAATAAAGGTAGGAATGGGACTTCAGAGCCTGCGAACGTTGTGCAACACCATCTCAAGTCTCCTGGGAGGAAGGGTCCGAGCAATCACCATTGTACTCCTCTATGACCAATATCGGGATCTGCACAAGAAGTTCAAAAGTGTAGTATGAGCACAACCGATCCCATGTACTTCGTAAGTGCTGAGCCTAACCTCGACGAAGTAGTGACGAGGTTATGACAAGACACGTACTATAAACCTGTATGAGCATAAGAAAAAGAAACAATAACGAATTAGAGAAAACAACTAACTACAAAATAACCAGAATAAGAAATAAATGACAAAGGGCCCCAGAATATCATCAATTCTCAATCTTACAACACAACACGGTAGCGAAAACCAACAACAAAGGATAACCACAACTTCTCCATTGCGGCGCGCAAAGCGATCAACATATTATAATAATAACAATAATAATAATAATAAATAATAATAAAAAAAATAATAATAATAATAACATATAATAATAATAATCATAATAATAATAATAACAATAATAATAATATTATTGTAGCGTGCAACCTGATCCAACATATATTAACAGTACTGTTGTAGCGTGCAACCTGATTCTCACATATATATATAATACTGTTGCGGCATGCAACCTGATTCATATATATACAATACTGTTGTGGCTTGAAAACCTTTGAACGCCTCAATTTCCTTTTAGGAGGCTACGCCCCATAGAAATTATCTACCCGAGACTGTCCCTTGGCTCGTAGGACCTGACACAAGGTTAGAATTCTATCCCTTGGCTCGGGCCCCCTCGGAAAGAGGCCTTCTTCGCCTTCCACCCAAGCTCTGCAGGAAAGGCCCAAAGCCAATCCCAACGAAATGCTTCGGGAAGTTAAAAATAAGCATAGATCGGGAGACTCCCGAATAGGGCAAACTTTTGAATATATATATATATATATATATATATATATAAATTTACAGCGTGCAACCCCATCCACATATATACACAATAATACTCCCGATCCACATATATACACAATAATACTATTGCGTCATGCACTTAATCCTATGTGTGTGTATATATATAATACAACTACCAACTATGGTGTGTCTCATAACATAACAATAAAGAGAACTAAAACGTATAATCCTCTAAGACAATCCAATATAACATAGTAAAGTGAAATAGAAAGCAAGTAAAATGAAAGAAGAAATTAAATGCATGAGACATGTAAAAGCATTTATCTAATAATATGTAAGAGCTTAGCACAATTAAAGGGGGACAATAATAAAGGCATAAATACATGGAAACATGTAGCAAATAAAAGCATTTAAACAATGAAGGCATGTGTCCATTCACTTTTGAGCCCGGATATGTGATTTATTTTGAAATCCGACCTCAATTTGGGGGGGGTCTAAATCTCAATTTTAGAAAATCCCTAAATTCTACTATAAACCGCAATTTGTAGTTTATGAAATCCTAGGTTTGATAGTAAGAACTTATAAAAATTAACGGAAATTTATTGAAAAAAGTTAAAGTTACTAATCTATAAAGTTGGGGGAAAATTGCTCTCCAAATTGCCTCTATGTAGTATAGTGTTCAAAATGATATAAAATGAGCTATGTCTCGAAATCCCTACATTTTACCCAGCTACTTTATCGCAAATAAGAGTTTTCAATTGCAATCATGGTAAATGCGAACAACAGGTTGCAACTGCGATGCAGTCTCTGAGTCGTTGAGGTCGCATATACGACAAAACTATAGAAAATGCAAAGTCCTACCTTCCGCATTTGCGACCCAAGCTTTGAATTTTCCAAGCTGCCTATAAACTCCTCAGTGTCGCCAATGCGACACATACGTCGCATATATGAATCGCTGCATTTTGAAACTACGACTGTTTCTTCGCAAAAGCGAAGTCCAGCCCCCCAGCCCCATATTGCAAATGCGAGCCTTACATCGCAACTATGAATATGTCTTCGCGAATGCGAGACATACAGGTTCAAACACCAAATTTTTCTCAGCAGTTCAAAAAGATCTGCAACCCATCTGAAACTCATGTGAGCCCCTCAGGTTCCAATCCGAACATTTACACAAGTATAATAATATTATTGTAACAATCGGGGCAGTTATTTTGAGTATTTTGTTCATGTTTATCCTATTTGATGCTTCACATATGTGTATTTTTTATTTAGGACTGGCCGAGGTGATTGATTTAGTTTCCGGGAAATTTTGTATTGAATTGGGCCACTTAGTCCCTTGGTTGGAGGCTTAAGTTGTATGAGTTGACCGGAGTTTGACTTTTGTGTAGACGACTCCATAATAGTGTTCTAATGGTTCCTAACAGCTTTGAATGGTGATTTTGGACTTAGGCGTATGATCGGATTTGGATTTAGAGTTCCTTAGGTTGATTTGGTTCTATTTGGCGAAAGTTGGAAAGTTCAAGGTTTGGATGGTTAATAGGTTTGACCGGTTGTTGACTTAGTTGATAACGAGTTCAAATTTTTTTCAGGGAGTTGGGATAGGTCTATTGTGTCATTTGGGACTTATATGCAAAATTTAAGGTCAATCAACTTGATTTGAGGTGGTTCATCTGGAGTTTTTGAAGTTGAAAGTTCATTAGTCTTCTTAGGCTTGAATTGAGGTGTGATTTGTAGTTATGATATTGTTAGGTGTGATTTTGTACTTCGAGTAGGTTTGTGTTATGTTTCGGGATTAGTTGGTTGTTTGGACCTGGTCCCCGTGGCCTGGGGATGTGTTTCGAATTAATTTCGGATCATTTTTGGACTATGTTGCATTGTTGAAGATTTTTGGCTTCTGGAGTTTTCGCATCAGCGGGAGTTTCGCTGCAAATGCGAACTCGCAGTTTCGGCCATTGTCGCGTAGGTGCGGGACTTGGGCTGGAGACGTAGGGACCTCAGGTGAAGCAGATGGGACATAGAAGCGAAGTTGGAGGTGCGGCTAGGTGTTTCGCGGAAGTGCATGTGCACTTTGTGAGCAACTAAAGCACAAGGACAGGGGCTTATTAGGGATCACAGATGTAGTCCATTTACCGCAGAAGCGGTTAAGTGAACGCAGCTGCAGATTTACTAGGCAAGATTTCATATCTTTGGCCATTTTTTCTCATTTTTAGAGTTGTGGAGCTCGGTTTGAGGCGATTTTTGGAGGGTTTTTTATCATCATTGAAGGGGTAAGTGATCCTCACTTGATATTGGTGTTAGATATTGATTGCCTATAAATTATTACACCCATTTTATATGAATTAAAGGTGGGATTTGTGGGGGTTCGGACATAATTTTAGAGAGTGTGATTTGATGATTTGATAGTCGATTCGAGGACAGATCTGGATGAAACACATATATGTGGACTCATATCGAAATTGTTGTGCGGAATTTGTGAGTTTGGTTGGGTTCCAGGGTGTTGGCCCGAGGTTGACTTTTTGGGTTGACTTTCAAAATTGATTCAAGATCTTAGCTTTATCAGTTAGAACCATTTCCTATGACGTTTATCGACGATATTAAGTTATTTTTGCTAGATTCGAGCCGTCCGAAGGTTGATTCACATGGGAAGAGCTTATTAGAGGAGTGATTGTGCTTGCTTGAGGTAAGTACCTTACCTAATCTTGGCTGAGGCACTAGTTGCCCGAGTTATTTGTAATAGCTGCGTGTTATGGGTGGCGCACATGTGAGGGGTTGACCCCATATGTGTGCACCAGAGTATTATCCATGCTCAGGTTAGTGCTTAAGCTATGATGTACCTTGAATTTGTTGCTAACCTTAAATGGTTTGATGTTTCTGATATTTGTACCCTTTTATGAGCTATTTGTATCATGTTTGAGGTTATAAAGAGGTTAATCCCCTGATTTAAACCTAATAATCGCTACATCCATGATGTATTTTCCTGATTGAGCTATGATAATGCACTTTGCACATTCATACTCCTTATCATGTCACTTAAACCAGTCTAGGAGTATAAAATCGGATGTTCATTGATCATGTACATGCATTATTGTATATATGCTTTCTGTGGATATGGTTTGAACTAGTAGCCTGTGACCACGCCGGGTAGATTGTGATATTGAGCCCGTGACCATGTCGGGCGGATTGTGATATTGAGGCTCTGACCACGTTAGGCGGATTGTAATATTGAGCATGTGACCACACCAGGCGGATTGTGACTATTTGTATATCTCTTATATGCTGGATAGTTGACTGAGCAAAGTACAATGGTGTTTCTTTCGATGATTCATGACTTGATCATATTATGTTTCTGTGCTTATTGTATTTATGAAATGTGCGGGTGATTAGCAAGTATCATTTATAATTCTAGCTTCTCTTACTCTAACCTCAGTAGTTGGACCGAGCCAGCAGTAGTTGAGGAGAGGTAGAGCTGCATATCGACCGTAATCTTGGTGTCTCTTTCCCGTTAGTAGTGCTATTGTATTCAAACAGTATTGTTATTTAGCATTTCAGACTTTTATTTCAATTTTAGAGCTCATAACTCTGTATTTACTAGTTGTGAGGAAGTTGGTATAATCGACGACGTTGTTTATGTTAATTGGCCTTAGACTTGTACTATTTCTGTTAATTCAGTATTTACATTTTGTTTATTTTATGCTTGGATTTCCTAGAATGTGAGTTAGGGCCATCAGGAACTTGAACCTTAAGTCTTCTATTCTCTAGAGATGGTGAGGACACATTCAGCCGAATCAGGCGGCTAGGCTTCAGTACCACCAGTCAGTGCAGCGAGAGGCTGTGGCTGAGGTAGTGGCCGAGGTAGGGATCACACTATAGCTAAAGTAGCACCTGTGGAGTCACTAGTCACTCCGGTGGAGGAGCAAGTTCCTGATACTGTTGATCAGACCAGCTCAGACCCCAGTAGTACCTATTGTTATGCCTGGTCTTCAGGAGGCCTTGGCTCAGATCTTGAGCGTGTGCACGAGCTTTGCTCAAGCGAGTACGCTACCAATTGCACCAACAACCTCACGGGTCGAGGAGAGGAGCCTAGACTCCCGCCACCCGTACAGCGGAGCAGCTAGCTAAGGTTATCAAACAGTAGGAGTGCTACCAGTTCAGCCAGTTGTTGTTGCTCGGCTCGAGGTTGGCCCCCCTATGTCTGATGAGGAGCAGATGAGGTTGGAGCTATTTTAGAGGCTTGACCCTCCCGAGTTTAGTGGAGGAGAGCCAAAGGATGCTCAGGGTTTTCTGGATCGGTGTCATCAGATTCTTTGCACAACGGGTATTGTGGCCACCAGTGGAGTTTCTCCAGCTGACAGGGGTAGCCTACATATGGTGGTAGACGTATGAGTCAGGCAGGCCAGCATGAGGAGCACCACTTACATGGCATGAGTTCTCAGTTCTCTTCTTAGAGAAATTTGTTCCACAGGCTCACTGAGAGAAGTTGTGCAGGGAGTTTGAGCAGTTATGCCTGGAGGGTATGATTGTGACCTTGTATGGCTGGTTCCCACAGAGAGGGAGAAGATCAGGAGGTTCATTAATGGCCTCAACTATGGTCTACATTATAGTTTAGCTCGAGAGGCTGAGACGGATGCTAAGTTTGACCAGGTGGTTGAGATTGCTAGACGGTGGAGTAGGTTCGCAGGCTTGAAAGAGAGGAGCGGGAGGCCAAGAGGCCCCGTGGTTTAGATGGTTTTAGCAGTGCCTCATTTGGAGGCCAGTCCCATTACTGCAGAGGTTATTCTTTTAGGCCCGCTTAGGAGCTCGTCAGATTCCTCGTGGTTCATCAATTAGCCACGTTCATACAATGCTCGCCCAGTTTAGTCATCATTCGGTGCGCTTATAGCATGGAGTTCTTACCGTGATCCTTCTGCTGAGGTTCCAAAGGCAGTTATACGGGTTATCAGGGTCAGTAGCCTTATAGGAGGGTTGCTTCGTGTGTTGAGACATAAGTTATCCCAAGAGCGATTGCCCCAGACTTTTGAGTGGAGTTCCATAGACATACATCCTAAGATATAAGCACCAATAGCTAGACCACCCTCACAACCTGCTAAGGGTAGGGCTTAGTCAGTTCGTGGTCACCCTAGAGGGGGAGGTCGGTCAGGCGATGGTCAGGCCAGTTGCTATGCATTTACCGATAGGCCTGAGGCAGTTGCTTCCCACACCGTGATCGCAGGTATTGTTTTAGTGTTCCACAGGGATGCTTCAGTATTCTTTTACCCCGCTTACTCTTATGTTTCATCCTATTTTATTTATTATTTGGATATGCCTCGTGATATTTTAGATATGCATATTCATGTATCTACGCCAGTGGGTGATTATACTGTGATGGATCATGTATATCGGTCATGTGGTCACCATTAGGGGTAACGAGACCAGAGTTGATCTCTTATTCCTCAGTACGGTTGATTTGTATGTGATTTTCAGCATGGATTGGTTGTCAACATATCACCCTATTCTTGATTGTCACACTAAGACCATGATTTTTGCTATGCCGGGGTTGCGAGGTTGGAGTAGAGAGGCTCACTAGATCATGTTCGTAGTAGAGTGATTTCATAATCAATGGATCAATAGATGTTTGAGAAGGGATGTTTGGCATATTTGGACTTCGTGAGAGATGTTAGTGCTGATACTCCTATGATTGAGTCGGTTCCTGTAATGAGGGAGTTCACAAATGTGTTTCCTGCTGACGCGCTACGCATGGCACCCGACAGGGATATTAATTTTTGGATTGACTTGGTGCTGGGAACTTAGCTTATCTCTATCCATCGTATCTCATGGCACCAATAGAGTTGAAGGAGTTAACGGAACAGTTATAGGAGTTGCTTTATAAGGGTTTCATCAAGCCTAGTGTGTGACCTTGGGGTGCACCAGTGATATTTATGATGAAAGATGGTTCTATGAGGATATGCATTGACTACATGTAGTTGAACAAGGTTACTATCAAGAATAAGTACCCACTATTGCGTATTGATGATTTATTTGATCACCTTCTGGGTGCTAGGGTATTCTTCAATATTTATTTGAGATTGGGGTATCATTAGTTGAAGATCTGGGCTTCAGATATTTCGAAGATGGCTTTTTTGATCCGCTACGGTCACAGTGTGTTTTTGGTGATGGCTTTTGGGCTGACTAATGCTCCAACAACTTTTATGCACTTTTTGAGCAATGCATTTCAGCCCTATGCTTATTCCTTCATCATAGTTTTCATTGATGTTATATTGGTGTATTCTCATAGGCGGGAGGATCATGACCAACATTTGAGGATCACTCTCTGGACTTTGAGGGAGAAGAAGATGTGTGCTAAATTCATCAAGTGCGAGTTTTGGCTAGACTCGGTGGCATTCTTGGGCCACGTGGTGTCTAATGAGGGGATTACGGTGGATCAGAAAAATATCGAGGCAGTTCAGAGTTGGCCGAGACCATCTTCTACTACCGAGATCCGGAGTTTCCATGGGTTGCTAGGTATCATCGCTGTTTTGTGGAGGGGTTTTCATCTATTAGCCCCTTTGACTAGATTGAAGTAGAAGGGTGCCCCATTTAAGTGGTCTGACCAGTATGATGAGAGATTTCAAAAGCACAAGATTTCCTTGATTTTAGCTCCAGTTCGGGTTTTTCCTTCGGGATCGGGTTCTTATACAGTCTATTATGATGCTTCACGAATTAGCATTGGATGTGCGTTTATGTATGAGGGTAAGTGATTGCTTATGCTGCACGTCAGTTGAAGCCCCATGAGAAGAACTACATAGTACATGATTTGGAGTCAGCAACCATTGTTCACGCGCTCAAAATTTGGAGGCATTATCTTCACATGTGTCTTGTGAGGTATTCACAGATCATATGAGTCTCTAGCACTTATTCAAGCAAAAAGATCTGAACTTGAAGAAACAGAGATGGTTAGAGATACTAAAGGACTATGATATCACCATTCTTTATCATTCGGGGATGGCCAATATGGTAGCCGATCCTTTGCATAGGAAGGCTGAGAGCATGGGGAGTCTTGCTTATATCCCAGTTGGGGAGAGATTGTTAGCATTTGGATGCTCATGCTTTGGCCAATCAGCTGGTGAGATTGGATATTTCGGAGTGCAGCAGGGCTCTTGCTCGTGTTATATCACGGTCATCCTTGTTTTAGCGCATCAAGGCACGTCAGTATAATGATCCCCACTTGCTTGTCCTAAGCAACATGGTGCAGCACGGCCACGCTAAGGAGGTTACTATTGGGAATGATGGGGTATTGAGGCTACAAGGCAAGATCTGTGTTCCAAATATGGATGGGTTGCGAGAGTAAATTCCGTATAAGGCCCATAGTTCGCGGTATTCCATTCATCGGGGCCTGCAGGGATGTACCATGATATAAAGCAACAGTAATGGTGGCGCAGGAAGAAGAATGATATTGTTGTGTATGTTACTCGATGTTTGAACTGTCATCAGGTGAAGTACGAGCATCAGCGACCCGGTGGTTTGCTTTAGAGTCTCGATATTCCGAAGTGAAAGTGGGAGAGTATCACTATGGATTTCATAGTTGGGTTTCCACGGACCTTCAGGAGATTCGATGCAGTGTGGGTCATTGTGGACAGATTCACCAAGTCTGCACACTTCATTCCAGTTATTACCACTTATTCTTCAGAGTAGCTGGCTTGGATTTATATTCGTGTGATTCAACGACTTCATGGTGTGCCTATGCCTATTATTTCCTACATGGCATGCATTATATCGTTTTTTTTAGAGCAGTGCAGCGTGAGTTGGGCGTACAGGTCGAGCTGAGTGTAGCATTTCATCCCTAGATGGATGGGCAGTCCGAGCGCACTATATAGATTTTAGAGGACATGTTGCGAGCATGTGTCATTGATTTCGGAGGATCGTGGGATCAGTTTCTACCCTTAGTAGAGTTCGCCTACAACAATAGCTATTAGTCGAATATCCAGATGCTCCTTATGAGGCCTAGAGTTGATTCGGGAGCGGCTTTGTACAGCGCAATCTAGGCAGAAGAGTTATGCTGATAGGAAGGCTCGTGATATGGCACATACGGTGGGTTAGAAGGTTCTACATGGATTTTCGCCTATGAAAGGTGTGATGAGGTTCGGGAGGAAGGGCATGTTGAGCCCTAGGTATATTGGACCTTTTGAGGTGCTTGAGACAGTGGGGGAGGTGGTCTACAAGCTTGCCTTACCATCTGGTTTGTCGGGTGTTCCCATAGTGTTTCATGTTTCTATGCTCCAAAAGTACTATGGGGATCCGTCACATGGTCTGGACGTCATCACGGTGCAGTTGGATGGGGTTTTCTTTTATGATGTGGAGCCGGTGGCCATTTTTGATCGGCATGTTCGAAAGTTCAGGTCGAAGAATATAGCACTAGTGAAGGTTCATTGGAAAAGTCATCCGGTCGAGGAGCCTACTTGGGAGACCGAGCAGGAGATATGGAACAAATATCCTCACCTCTTTTAGACTCCAAGTATGATTTTAGACTCGTTCGAGGACAAATAATTTTTTAAGAAAGGGAGAAAGTAATGACCCGACCGGTTGTTTTAAGAATTTTAGCCTAGATTCCCTTATTTGATGATTTACATGTGTTATATGGGATTTTGGGGACTTCATAGGGTGATTGGTTTGGTTTCAGGAGTTTTGGATCAAATTGGGACACTTAGTCCCTAGGTTAGAGGCGTAGAGGACTATGGAATAGTGTTTTGATGGTTCAAATAGCTTCACATTGTGATTTTGGACATAGTCGTATGTCCGGATTTGGATTTGGAGGTCCTTAGATTTATTCGGTTCTATTTGGCGAAAGTTGAAAAGTTGATAGGTTTGATAGGGGGTTGACTTTGTTGATATCGAGTTCGAATTTTTGTTCCAGAAGTTGAGATAGGTCCGTTGTGTCATTTAGGACTTGTATATAAAATTTGAGGTCAATCCGAGTTGATTCAAGGTGGTTCGGCATGAGTTTTGGAAGTTCAAAGTTCATTAGTTTCCTTACGCTTGAATTGAGATGCGATTCGTATTTTTGATGTTGTTTGGTGTGATTTTGAACCTCGAGTAGGTACGTGTTTGTTTCGGGATTGTTTGGTGTGTTTGGACGGGATCCCGAGGGCCTTGGATGTGTTTCAGATTCATGTCAGATATTTTATTGACTATGTTGCATTGCTGAAGATTTTGGGCTTTTGCTGTTTTCGCATCTGCGGGGATTTGGCTGCAGATGCGGCCATTGTCGCGTAGGTGTGGGATTTCTGCGGGAGGTGCAAAAACCGCAGGTGCGGCAGCTGGGACGCAGAAGCGAAGCCGCAGGTGCAGCTAGATGTCCGTAGAAGCTGAAGCGCAAGTGCGCTTTGTGAGTCGCAAAAGCGGAAGAAAGGCGGGTCAGTGGGGATCGCAGATATAGTCCATTTACTGTAGAAGCGGTACCGCAAAAGCGGTTAAGTAACCACAGGTGCGGATTTAATAAGCAGGATTTAACATCGAGGGTTTGGTTATGTTTCTCATTTTTGGAGTTGTGGAGCTCATGAATGCTATTTTTGGAGGGCTTTTCAACATAATTGTTGGGGTATATTATCCTTACTTGATTTTTGTGTTAGATATTGATTATCCATAGATTATTACACCAAATTTATCTGAATTAAAGGTGGAATTTGGGGGGTTTCTGGACTATGATTTTGAAGAGTGAGAGTTGATGATTTGAGGGATTTGAGGATTTTGATGAAATATATAAATTCGGACTTATATCGGACTGGGTGATCAGAATTTGTGAGTTTTATTGAGTTTCGGGGTGAAGGCCCCGAGTTGGCTTTTTCGGTTGACTTTGCATAATTGATTCAAGATCTTAGCTTTATCATTTGGAACTGTTTTATGTGCCTTTTATTGATGATATTAAGTGTTTTGGCTATATTCAAGCCATCCGGAGGTTGATTCATGCGGGAAAGACTTATTAGAAGAGTGATTGAGCTTGTTTGAGGTAAGTATCTTACCTAAACTTGGTCGAGACACTAGTTGCCCAATTTATTTGTGATAGCTATGTGCTTTGTGTGGCGCACATGTGTGGGGTTGAGACCATGTGCGCGGACCAGGGTATTATCCATGCTCGGGTTATTGCTTAGGCTATAATGTACCTTGAATTGGTTGCTAAGCTTAATTGTTGTGATGAATCTGATAATTGTACCCCTTTTCTGAGCTATTTGTACCATGTCTGAGGTTATAGAGAAGTTAATCTCCTGGTTTAGACTTGATAATCGCTACCTCCGTGATGTTTTTCCCTCATTGAGCTATGATAGCACACTTTGCACATGCATACATCTTAGCATGTCACATATATTAGTCCAAGAGTATGAAAAATGATGTTTATTGATCATGTGCGTGTATTCTTGTATATCTGCTTTTTGTGTGATATGGTTTGGACTAGTAGCTTGTGACCATGCCGGGTGGATTGTGACATTGAGCTTGTGACCACGGCCGGCGAATTGTGATATTGAACTTGTGACCACGCTGGGTGAATTGTGATTTTGAGCATGAGACCATGCCGGACGGATTATGATTATTAGCACGTGACCATGCTGTGCAGATCAAAGATATTGATATTGAGCCTGTGACTACGCCGGGCAGATTATAATTATTGGAACGAGACTAGCCATGCAGCATGTAGATATGGATCTACCCCCCCCCCCCC